>BPLQ01003105.1:0-47117 GCA_021605075.1 Caerostris darwini
TTTATTCCTCAACTCAAGTTCAAATACATTTTTTTTTTGAACTTGTAGTGGATGACACTGGATGTGAATACAGTTTTTTCAAATATTAATTCAGTAATTAAATTTAATTAATTAATTTTAGTTTTTTTTTTTAAATTTAAGTTGCACATATCTACCGATAGATGGCGCCAGATAAACTTAAAAAATGAATGAAAATTATGTATATAGGATTTTCTGCAATAGAGGGAAATAAAAGTAGGAATTGACTTTAAAATATTTTATATATATATATTACTTTTTTATAAGTAAAAAACATTTTTAACAAGCTTTTTACATTTACAAAAACACTGAATGTATGTAAGGTTTTCACACCTTGAGTGTTTTAAATTATTTGCTTGCTTTGAATTTTTTTTTTTTTTTTTTTTTTTTTTTTTTTTTTTTTAATACTACACAATTCCGTCCTTCAAAAAAGATGTACTCGACAGATAATCATTTTGAAGCTGAAAATTCAGAACTGTAGTTCCAGCTGCTCCTTTTATTCTTAAACAATTTGCAATCAAATTCGGAAACATTAACCTGGTTATTTTTATGTAATATCTATGTATGTTTTTATGCGTATAGAGATTCATTATCACTTTCTGATATGTTCAGAAATAAAGGTTTTTGCAAATTCATTTAAACGAATGGAGTTCGTTTTGTTTGTGATTTCAGCTAATTTTGTTATGGAACCAGTTTCCAAAGACATTTGTAAATGTGACACACAAGCTGCAGTTAAGCGTTTTTGTAAAGTATTTCGAGTAGCTGAACAAATTCTAGCTCACGGCTGGCGTTATAAAGAGTTCAAGGTATTAAAAGTGAGGATATGTATATTATATTTATAGTTATTTATGAACCCCAAGTCCATAAGAAAGTATTGTTATGTAATTAAAATAAACCATAGACAATTTTATTTTTATTTTTTAAATCCTATGTTAATATAAAAGTTTAACAGTTCTTCAACATGTCTAGAATCAAAGGCTATACAATACAGTATCACCGATTTCCTTTTAGCAGCAGTAATTCCTGTTTCTTTCCACCATACCTTTAAGAACAGTGTCCATACCTTCAAGGATGTCGTCTAGCAAAAATGGATTTCTCACGGGTCGCAAAAAAGATTTTGCTCAGTGTCACCCGATTTTGAAATTCGAATTTTCGGGGTCCCACGTACAATTCTCGGTTGCTCAACAAGAGGCTGGAACATTTTAGCCATCCCTCACATTGCCGAGAAAATTTAGTTTTTTAAGCTTGGAAAATCCTTTCTTTAGATGGTACCACAATGTCAGCCATCCGATAAAAAGGACTCATTAACAGAAAAACAAATATGTGAGAAAAAATTACAGGGAATCTGCGCTTCTAGGGGCGTTTCGCTAATATTAAAACAAATGATTCGAACAAGTGAAATCTTCTGCGTCTAAAAACTAAGCTATACATATCTAAAATACACTGAAGAATAGAAGCAGAAATCCTAGGTAAAAATCCATCAACTCTCTTCTTAAAAAAAAAAAAAAACCTGTATTACAAAATGGATGAATTAAAATGCAATATTTGCTTCAGTTACTGGAATGACGATTTGGGCTCATCCTGTTTCCTATCCTATAAGCAGAATACACAGGAAATGAAATATCCCAACTGCTGCGATTGTAACCAGCAAATTCGGAGCCTAGTAATTTAAAAAATTTAACCCTAGGACCAACCAAATGTCAAGGCCGTCTTTCGCGTATGGCTTATGTATGCAATAACCTGCCGCCAAATGATATATTTATGCATGAAAAAATTTTTAGGTAGATGAAATGACGGTACTGGATTATCATAATTAAGCCAATTTTCTGACGTTTCCATCTGAATTTTTCATTTTAAAATGTAATTTATCCAGTTTTCTTCAAAAATTCTCCAACTTTTTCCGAGTTCAGGGGCCACCCTGCACTATAATAGATGATTTATTCTTGGTTGTCAAGTTCTCGGAAAATAAATACGTCTACGAAGAATAGGCTAATGCAGATGTCCTCTTACAAGTTCGACCATCCTCCATGTCTCTGCAGAACCGGTCAAGAGGAGAGAGAATCAACAAATAGAGGGAAGATTTCGGTTATGCCGAATGTTCTGTGCCACAAGCGCATCCATGCGACACCCACAATTTATTTCATCGATCGAATAACATACTTCACTGGACACGTAATTCAGATAAGAAGTAAATTACGCTTATAAAACTACAATAAAGAAGCGTTTTCTGTTCTGAATATTTCATTTTTTTTTAAATAGAAATTTTATGCATTTCACAGAAAGAAAAAGTGAATCCGTTGCATTGCTTATGAAGTAAGTAAACGCTGAAGAAATAACAATGGAAATATAAATGAATGTCTTTATTTAAAATATTTTTTTACAATTCATCACAAATATGTATTAAGTAGAGTCGTTCTACATCACATTATAAAATAGTATCTGTAAAGAGTCGTCCGAAGGTTTAAAGAATTTTTTTCTTGCAAGGATAAAAAATATCACATTACCTCTTATTAATGCAAACATTATGCTTGTAAAATATGCTAAAAAAATGTTACAGCAAAGCGGAAAAACCATTAATTGAATGAAATACGATTTTAAAAATCCTGAATAGTAAATCCAAGAAAATTATATTTATAGAAGTAAAACTTGAGTTTAGAAATACACTTTTGGACATATACGAAAGATTTAAAACACAAACATGAATTATCAGTTATCAGAAGAATATATCAATAAAAACAAGTGAAATTATTGTAAAATAAATAAGCAAACATTGCTCAAAACCATTTCTAATTTATGCAGAAGGTGCTACACGCTGTCTATGCTTAATAATTCAGAAATCTACATAAAATGGACAATATATCTTTCAAGGCTTTTTACTTAGGATCAACCTTCAACACAGATCATATTTTAAACAATATATTGTGTTATAGGATCGAAACTCAACAGGTGAAAACTATCCTAATATCATATTGCCTAATAACCTATATATATATACACACACAATAGTCTAAAGGGATTAAAATTCAATACATGAAAGGTAAAAAGTAACACTTATATTAAAAGAGGAAGTTTTACAATAAAAAATTAAAATCAATATACCAGATGAAATGTATACGAATAATGAACATTTCCGTGTTTGCCAGGACAGTGCAGTCATCTGTGAGTGTCGTGTTTTAGGCCATAAATAGTCTATTTCAAGCTAAGGCTTGATGAAATATATTTACAGATTTATTTCATGCATGTTTTATTATGACGCGACAAAGACGTTCTGTAAGATAAGCGTTTATTACATACAGCCCACAGGAACTGCTTTTCTTCGGAATGAGTGGAAAAGTTAAACTCGATTTTTTTGAAAACCCATTCTGACATACCTCACAGACAAATGGCTTTTCTTCGGTGTGGACGAGATAATGTCTTTGCAAGTGTTGCTTCTGCGAAAACGCCTTGTTGCACAACTCACAGGAATGAGGCTTCTCTTTCGTGTGAGTCTTCAAATGTTGCCTCAAAAGTGATCTTCGTCCAAATGCTTTTTCACACACACTGCATTTGTGTGTCTTCTCTTTGGTGTGAATCACCATATGATATTGAAGCTCATTCATTCGAGAGAACTCCTTGTTGCATATTTCCCACAAGTAATCTTTTATTCCCTCGTGAATTATTAAATGCTCTTTTAAATTAGGTTTTCTGAGAAATCTTTTGTCGCATATGGCATGGATGAGGCTTCAATCCCGAGTGGCAAAACAAATGCTCTGTCGATTTCCATTTCTGTGCAAATCGTTTTCCACAAATATCACAAGAAAAACCATTTTCTTTTTCTGTTGGTTCACCAGGCTGAGCTATTAATTACTGCTTTTATCAAAATACGAGATTCACAGAGAAAAAAAAACCTATTTAATTAATACAATGAGAGAGAAATAATTTTTATATTGATGTAAAAATTTTCCTTTAAATAAACTGACAAATAGCAAAATTCCTGCACTTCATTTCATTATTGCAATAATTAAACTGCCAGCAATAAAAGAAACTGTAGTATTTCTGTATTTGAGAAAGTAGTATTTCTGTATTTGAAGAAACTGATTCATACAAATAAGCTTTTCTTGAACATACAGAGAAACGACTTTCATAAATGTTACAAAATATAATGTAATAGTCTAAAACTCGAATATTATTGACCACCGTTTGGGATGTTAAAGATAGAAGATACAACAGAATGGCAATTTATTATTTTTAAATACAAAATAGACAATTTATCTATCAAGACCTTTTACTTATAAACAGCCGCTAATTACACAGATCATATTTTCTATCACTTGTGTTATAAGATCGTTATAGGAAACTCAGCAAATGAAAGATCCTTGTCTACACAGTAGATTGACACTATAAATCTGTCGGCCTTAAAGTTTTTCTGTTGAGATCGAGGAGGATGAAAAGGCAGTACATGCATGTATATAGCAACTGCAATGAGTAAGAAATGCGGATTTTACATTTCTATAAAAAATATGCATTAAGCACGTTCAAGCAAAGTGTCTCTAATTGTAAAATCCCTCGAATTTATTGCTTTTTTCTAAAGTCAAATGGATATCGATTAAAATAACACCCTTTCTGTTTCATATCTGAAAAAAAGAGATTTTAACCAGGCATTTTTTCATGGAGATAAAATAAAACCTGAATCTCCGCAAAATGAACTGAAGTTTTCAGGACACGCGAAGACTTAAAGGATGACAGAGAGAAATAAGAAGGGCTGATCAAAGAGAAGTTCTGAAGTGTAATAGAAGTTCAGATAATGCATAGAGCAGGCAAAGAAAAACAATTAAAAAAGAGAAACAAGACTTTGTATCAAAGGGCTGCGACGGAATAGTAAACAAGTAATATAATTTACAAGTAATAAATTTTAAATCAATTCCTACTTTTCTTTTCACTCTATTGCAGAAAGTCATTTTTTAAATCATTTTCATTCATTTTTTTAAGTTTATCGGGCGCCATCTATTGGTAGATATATGCAACTTAAATCTAAAAGAAACTGAAATTAATTAATTAAATTTAATGAATAAATTAATATTCGAAGAAACTGTATTAACATAAAGTGTCATCCACTGCAAGTTCAAAAAATGTATTTGAACTCGAGTGGATGAATAAAAAGTATTTTAGGAACGATTGAAAATTTGAAAAAGATATATAGAGGGAGAGTGTGAGCTAATAGAAGGAATTGAAAAAGCAGCTATTTTAACTGGCTATGCAAAAGTCCATAAACAATGCACCGATAAACAAAGCAAAGGCCAATCGCTTAACATTACTGGATTCGGTCGAGCAGTTTTAGCCATGGAAGAATGTGGGACAATGATGAATTATGACAATGTCTAATGCAGGTTTGGCCAACCCAAAGATCTTGCGGGCCATTTAGGAAATGCATCCTAACATCGCGGACCGCATATAAAATTATCTATAAACATATAAACGCATATAAACGCACATAAACGCACTATAGACATTTTTGGAGTGAAAAATTGAAACGTAATGAGTTATTATTATTGTGCATACCATTATTCTTATTTGTAAACATAATATAATAAAATAATAATGATAATAAGCGCACATTGCAAAGAAATATGTAACACTCAAAATGAAATATATATATAATATAAAAGAAATAAAAAAATGAAATCATTAAAAAAATATTTATATTACTAGTGCAATATTTGTTTCCCCTCTCTTTCACTTAGCTTTTGCAAATCGATCTCAGTTTGCACATCGTGATGTGTGTTGTAGGTTAGCGTCCGTTACGTTTGAGCGCGTTTTGTGTTTGGTCAGTTTCATTTAAGAAATAAACGATTCTCAGGTGTAAGTTGAAATAAAAGCGCTAACAAGTTCAACTGAGAGTCTTGTTTGCTCTTATATCAATAATCAACTGTGCGTATCTAGGGAGGATCACTGAGGTCACTTAAAGCGAAACATAGGACCTGTTAAACAACTCATAAATAAAACAGGCAATATTTGTCCTATATTCGCAAGAATATTATTTTAAAATCAAAGTTAATTTTTTCTCATAATTTCAACAGTTCATTTTTGAATATATGGATGCACGCATAATGTATTTTTTTTTAATACATTGGTTTTCACTACTTTCGCCATTATAAAATCAATATATTTTGTAAAAGTGTGATAAATATCACGAGCCGGAAAAATATCCAAGGCTGGCCGCGGGTTGCCCACCCCTAGCCTAATGGAAAAAATATCTGTAACAATGTAATGAACGTAATCAAATTTTAATAAAATTATAAATTAATTAAATTTCAGATATTCTTTACAATGTTTCCTGCTCAGTGCGAATGGAATTCATGACATTCTCAGTAGAGAACTGCAACTATTAAATGTTAGCAGGATATTACGTTACAGATGACACTGATAATAAAGACTTAAGTTTTCATATTTTGTATTTACCGCATACTAGTCTGAGTATCGCGTATTACTTAAGTGTGGCTAAGCAAAACTGCAAGGTCGCTAAATTTATTTGATTGTATCTAAAAGTTGCAACATGAGTAGGTACAAGTGTTCTCAATTAAACGATTATTATATCTTTTATGGCTACTGGTCGATAGATATTGTTTTTCTTCATATGCAATTTAATAGCAATAAATACCGAAATCAAATGTATAAATTTGAAACATATATAAAACTAAAACATTTGCAAAAGCGTGTTTGAATGAGAAGTAGTTTTCAAACAAAAGTGTTTTTCAGGGAATTACTGATATGATTTTATGAATACCATTTTATTTTGAAGACATTTGCTTGACAGAATTATCCCAAATAAACATATCTCAAAAAAGTTACATGGGATTCAAAATTTCATTTTGCCTTCTGATTTTTCTTTTCTGACGACAGTGAATTTACATTAGAAATAAGAACAAATGCAATAAAAACTACAAGCAGAAAATACGAATGTAAAATTATGACATGGTATATTAACTATGTAAAATAAGTCACACACACTGAGTTATTTTACAGAGAAGCGAAAATTATAAATATAAATTTAATTTGACCACATGTGCACGATTAAATCACAAGTACAGTTCACTACAAGGTCAGAGATTTTCAGAGTGCTCGAGTCTATGTCGAATCTCAAAACAGCGGCAGACCCTAACTATCACACCGCAAAGAATACAGATGTTGAAGTCCCGAGAGAGCAGCAACTTGGCTCTACGGGCCCTACACCATCCGCTGTGTCGTCGAACAGGCCGAAATTGGTGGAAAAGTGGAATTTCGCAGAAGAGCAGACAGAGGATTAAGTGCACTTCGAATGTTAATGTTGTGCTTTGAAAGACCAACCTCCATCCATCTACCCGAGCACTAAGATCATTTAAATGACCAACTGCGAATAGCAAGCAGCACAGGCAGGGAATAAATCGTGGCAGTTTAAGGCAGAAAGATTAGTAAACCGGCCTTAATTATGAATAAATCGTTTCAGAATAATGATGGAAAAAATGGAACAAAAAACTTTCAATAACCAATTTTTATTATATATTTTATTAAAAGTGAAATGAACAGCTTAATTGTTCACGTCTCCAGCATAAAAACAATGTAGACATACAACCGTTTTGCTTCAAATATCAAAAATATCCTCTGGGAAGATTCGTCCGTTACATTGTAATGTAATATTTATGCAAAACATTCCATTCAAATGTTAAAAATTAATAAACAAGTAATACACATACAATGAAACCTTTAAATGAATGCAATCTACATTTAAAATTATATTTAAAAGCATTATACACATTCAGAGTAAAGCATTATTTTAAAAATGAATGGCACGAATAGCTATAAAATACCTTCCCGAATTTCTATATTTAAAAACCACAAAATTAAAAATACTAATCAATACATACAAAGGCATATCATATTTTTCTGAACAAATCCTTCAAATTCAGTCAGTGAGAGATACATATCGTTGTCTTCTATTCATATTGGTCCAAACATTTAAAATGAAGTTTATATACTATTTATATATTTAATGACTTAATTAAATCGGACACACATAAAAGTTAATAAAAAGTAAAATGACCGTTTAAAAAGGAAGATAATTTTTACAATATAATTTTAAAAGCATAAAAACAGATGGAAAGGAAATGTATACAAATATCTGGTAATTTAGCTGCGAATCTTTTTTCAAAACACCGACTTGAGAAAGAAAACATTTTCATTTCGTGTGAGTTTTCATGTGGCGTGATAAATGTCCTTTGCAGGAAAATCCTTTTTCGCATACTTCACACACATGCGGCTTCTCTTTGGTGTGTGTTGACAAATGATGCTTTAAAGTAGATGGGTCAGAAAACCCCTTGTCGCAAATTTCACACACATAAGGCCTTTCATCGGTGTGAGTTCTCAAATGCCTCCTTAAACTTGATCTATCTGCAAACGCTTTTCCACAAAGAGTGCATTCGTGAGGTTTTTCTTTCGTATGAGTATGCATATGTGATTGCAGATTAACTTTTTGTACAAACGCACTGTTGCATACGTCACATACATATCCCTTTATTCCTCCATGAATTAGTAAATGTCGTTTCAAAACATCCTTTCTAAGAAATCTTTTATCGCAAAATTCACACTCATGAGGCTTGGTTCCTGAGTGCCAAAGCGAATGCTTCGTCAAACTCCCTTTCTGAGCAAATCGTTTTCCGCAAACATCACACAAAAATGAATTTTCTTCAGCTGTCGGTTCAGCAGCTTGAGCCATTTCTTCGAGCGTTTATTACAGTACTTAGCATCATAGACAAAAAAAAAATGCTTAAATAGTAGTAATAAGAAAGAGACTCAATTTTTTTACACGTGTAAAAGATTTGCTTTAAATATCCTCATATAAAGCTTGTTTCTGATAACAAAATTTCTTCACTTCATTTTCTTAGGACAGCTGAAATTGAGGTCCTAATTTGGATCAAAAGTATTTATGCGTAAGTTATATAAGTTTTTATGCGTCTTTATTATTACTACTATTTAAAAAAATTTTTTATGAAGCTACGTACTGTAATAAGCGCACGAAGAAATGGCTGAAGCTGCTGGACCGACAGCTGAAGAAAAAAGTCTTGATAAAAAAAAGGCGTATAGCATCTGTATTTTCAAAAAAGCAATTCCTCCAAGTATGGTTTTCGTGATGGTAAATTCAAAGAAAATAATTTCGGCCAAAGTGCTTTGTTACTAGAATAGGGCTTATGAGGTTGTGGTGAGGATTTCCGCACAAAGCAAGCACTATGTCCCTACATTATAAACAAAAATCCATGTGTCCAAAAAAGTGTGTCTAAAAATCCATTCATGACATTTGTAGTATTCTCCTCTACTAATCGATCTAAAAAAAACGACATGCTACCATATTGATTTGTTGGGATTATATCCTGCATAGACAACAAAGTTTTCTTTGGTTGGATTTACTCAGAATGAGCAGCTGTGTTACAATGCTGCAGTGCAGGATTGTGTCACAGTAATTTTAACGAATACCTGGTATGAGGGGCATCTGATCCCTTCGCCATTGATCACCCCGTTTGATCCGAATTATGACCGGGATTGATTAAGGCAATTCCTGTCGTGAAAGGCCGAAATCTTGTGTTTTAAAACGTTTTTCAAAGAAAACAACTAATAGCTCTGTTATTTATGATAAAAATGTATATTATGTATTCCAAACATTAAAAAATGTTTACCTCCTAAATCATTAGAGGATAATTTACGATCAACCAGTCTGTTCTGTTACCTACCTTTCAAACCAAGCAGTAGATTTAAGATCCTAAAAATTTAGATATTTGTTACCATATTTTGGGAGATTTAGAATTTGCTTGTAATTTATCTCCACGAAAGCATATTTGGAGGGATTAGTTTTTCAATTATATTTAGAAAACGACTTTTTTTTTAATTCGTTGATACATTCATGATTGAACAAGTAATTGCACTGAAGAAATGTTGTTTATTTTTATTTGAATTCCATTTAATGCAAATTATTTTTAACAAATATAATCTCAAAGCACCTAGTGGAGAAAAAATACAACCCTATACAAACATAAAAATCACAACTCTTTTTCACTGCTGTCGTTAAACAGCATTTCTTTCTTTTTCTGTGAGGTGGCTGCTTTAACAAGAGTGCCAAGAAACGGTGGAACTGGGTGTATTTATTCAGAACGTTATGTTCTGTATTGCAAGCGCATCAATGCGACACCAACATTTTATTTCGTCAAATCTATAAATCACTATATTTCGAAATTCTGACAAGATGTAAATAGTGTTTATAAAACTACAATAAAAGAACATTTTTCTCCCTTCAGGACAGAACAACGAAATGCAATTCTGCTAATCCTATTCGCCTAGAGGGCAGGAAAACGCTCTAAAAACTGTTCATAGTCTCAATTGTTCATCATTTATGCAGAAATCGTATGCAATTCACAAGTAAAATGGACAGATAAATGAATCATTTTTAATTTCCTATGTGAAAGTATTATGACAAATGAATAACAAACAAATGAAAATCAATAAATATCTTTATTTAAAATATTTTCTTTTACACTTTCTCACACATAAAATGAGCTGTAATGATAGTCAGAAAATGCAATCATTCTGCAGCAAATTACAAAATATTCTTTAAAAAGAGTCTTCCAACAATTTGAAGTAATTTTTTTCTTCTAAAAATACGAAAAATTTAATTATTAACTTATATTAATGCAAGTATTGTATTTACAAAATGTTATGACTTAAAAGCACTTTATAGTACTAATACGTAAAAACCATTAAGTGAATAAAATCCAATTTTATAAATCTTGAATATTAGATTTCCGAATGTTATATTTATAAAAGTAAAGTTTAAGTTAAAAATGCACTTAAACGAATAATAAAAAAAATATTTAAAACTCATACAATAATTATTGGATATTAAAACACTATAACAGCATAAAACTTCACAAATTAAAATACAAACATTGTTTGAAAAATTATCCCATATATGCAAAAGAGGCTCCACGCCGTTCATTCTTATTCATTCAGTAACATAAAAAAATCTCAAATACTTCCTCTAGTACAAATTCTATGATTTACAGAGAAAAATATTGTGCACATAAAAAGTATAAAGCAACATTCATGATAAAAAAAAGGAAAATATTATACAATAAAAATTTAAAAGCAATAAACGAGATGAAATGCATACGAATAATGAATTCTTCCGTGTTTGTAAGGAAAGTACAGTCTTCTGTGAATGTCGTTTTTTTTTTTTGTTTTTTTTTAAAGAGCTGGTCTAATTCGAGAAAAAGATTTGTCAAAACATTTTTATACTTTTACTAGAAGACCCGGCCACGCGTTGCTGTGGCTTTCTTGTATTTCATTCAATTATTAGATACTATAATTGGTATTGTTATCGTTTGCTGTCATGGTTTGATTTGTTGGCATGAGGGCCCTCTCAGCACGTCTACGTCGTACCTCACGCCTACGGGTATTGTTGAAGTTAGATTTTTTTGGTGGCATTTTACTGAAAATGATAATTGAAAAAATACAATACAATTAAAATAAAATCGAGATATAATAATAAACGACTTAAAAAAAAATCACAATAAAATGTAAACGATTGTTTAAGGTACACGAACACATTCGAATGAATTTTTTGGAAATTTTTTATCTTTGTACACATTTTTAGATTGAATGTATCTAAAAACTAATGATTTCACATAAAAAAATTTCATTATTATTATTATTATTTTATTTTTTTTATTTTTATAAGCTAAAATAAGGGTAAAAATGGCCAAAACTTGATACTGTTACAAAACATGATAACTCAAAATCAAATCAATATTTTTTAAATTTCTAAGTTTGTATTTGTTTGTACTAACATATTACAGAGAATGGATCTCTGGTAAATTTATATCTTTATTATTTTGTGCTAGTTTAAATGCTGTCGACACAAAATTCTTTCAAAATTTGCATGTAATTCCAAGCTTAACAATTAAAATAAAAAATATTTATGTAGCTATAATCATTTCAGAGTTTTATTACCTGTAAACATTTATGAAAAATATAAATACAAAGTTTTGTAACATTTGGATCAAAATTACTTGTGTTATGGTGCTTCACATGAAAACAAAAAGCATAAAAATTCATTCTGAGAAAAAGCTAAAAACAACTTTTAATTAGAGATATTACTTTTAAAAATGTTGTAAATATATTAAAATGCCATTGAATTATCAAGTTCATAGTCTTATTTATTAAAAAATATAGTTTTATTTTTCCTTAAAGCTCTAAATATTTTCTGAGCTTTGTTTTGAAAAAGTTAAAATTTGCTGGACAAAAATTTTTTTTACAACTTCCTCCTATTTGCAAAGGCTTTTTAATATGAAATGACCTGGATTTAAAATATTTAGCCTTTTTTCAAGTGTTTTGATTAAATATATTCAAAACCTTTGAATTTCACATAAAAATATCAACTTTAACTATTTTTTATACAATTTATTCTTTAAAATATAGATAAACATTGCAAAAATGTGATATTGTTGCAAAACTTGATAATTCAAAAATAAATAAAACATGAATAGTTTTTTCCTTTGCAAGTATTTTTAAGCTGGGAATATCCTTATGTAGGTAATATACTGTTTTCAAATTTATATCTTAATTATTTATACATTTTTGTATGCTTAAAGTTTGTCGACACAAACTTTTTTTTACATATTTACAAAAATTCTTAGTTTAAAAACAGAAATAAAAATAATTTATGAATTTAGGTTAATTTCCATATTCTATTCCTTTCATACATTTAAAGAAAACTTTTAAATGAAGTTTCAAAGCATTTAAATAAAAGTACCATTTATCAATTTTTCTTCGACAATATTCAAATCACTCAAATTTATAACTCAAATTCTTTGTTTTTCAAATAACAAAAGTTTAAAAAAAAAAAAATGTCCTTGATTTTCAACTTGCAACTATTATAATACCTTTTATAAAATTTTAATGTTATCATTATATCAAATAATTGCAGAGTTTACTTCATTTTGACACTTTTCAAAAAATGCTTAAAATTCATCATATTTCTTTAAAATTATATTGTCTATATTATATTATCTTGCAGATCCCATTTCATTTTAGAATTCTTAATCAAATACAACACATGTTGACAAACTTTAAGCATAGAAAAGTTCAATGTTTTGATTCACAACTTTTCATTCCATATATTTTATTCAAATTCAAATTCAAACTTAGAAAATAAAAAAAATATTGATAACATACATTTGATTTATTTCTCATAGAAATAATATAAATTTCATACAATATAATTTTCACAAAATTTAAAGTAGTACATAAAACAATAATATTTAGAACATGAGAATTTTACGCTCATGTAGTACAGGCATCGAGACACGGCGCCATCTAAAAATAGTCATTATATTGTTCGGAAAAAAAAACACTACACTGTTGCCACTACATTGGTCTCCCAAAGAAATTTTAAGAAATATTTAGGGGTGGACCCCCCTTATCACTTAGGGGTTTAAAAAATAGATTACGACCGATTCGCAGACCTACCAAATATGCACAAAAATTTTCATAAGAATCGGTCGAGCCGTTTCGGAGGAGTTTGGCAACAAACACTGTGACACGAGAATTTTATATATTAGATTTTGTGTGAGTTTTCTTATGAAGCAATAGATTTTCTTTTTGAGAAAATACTTTTCGGCTTTCAAATGGCTTTTCTTCGGAATGAGTCATCAAACGAGTAGTTAAATTTGATTTTACAGAAAACCCCTTCTGACACACTTCACACACGTATGGCTCCTCACCAGTGTGGACGAGTTAATGGGTTTCTAAAGTTCCCTTCTGAGAAAACGCTTTGTAGCACAATTCGCACGCATGAGGCTTCTCCTTTGTATGAGTTCTCAAATGCAGTCTCAGATGTGAACTTTGTCCAAATGTTTTTCCGCACAAGCTTCATTTGTGTGACTTCTCTTCGGTGTGAGTAACCATATGGATTCGAAGCTCATTCTTTCGAATAAAGTCCTTGTTGCATATTTCACAAATGTGAGCTTTTTTCTCCTCGTCGATTGCTAAATGCTGTTTTAAATTGTCTTTTCTAAGGAATCTTTTGTTGCATATGTCGCACTCATGAGGCTCCGTTCCCGAGTGGCTAAGCAAATGCTGTTTCAATTTACTTTTCTGGACAAATCGTTTTCCGCACATATCACACAAATAACCGCTTTCTTTCACAATTGGTCTACCAAACTCAGCCATTATTGAATGCTTTTGTCAAAATACTACAGTCACAAAAGAAAAAAAAACTGTTTATCTACTATAATTCACTGTTGTTATAAAAAATTTCCTTTAAATACCCTCAAGTAAAATTTCTGACATATAACAAATTTCATTCATTTCATTTCATTATTGCAATTGCCAACAAATTAAAAAAAAACTGTACTATTCCTATATTTGAATAAGGGGTTCATTGAAATAGAATTTCGTGGAAATAAATCCCAAGTAAAACGGAAGTGTTCCAAGAAGGAGCAAATGAATGTTTGCAAATACAAAATTGACATTTTATCTGTGAAAGCGTTTTAATGAGGAACGGCCTTCAATGACCCACATTATTCTTTGAATCAATTATGTTCTTATTTTTCATTGGCGCAACAGCCCCATGGTGGGCCAAGGCCCTCTGCCTACGGGCAGATCTCGAGACAGAAAATGTTTGAATGAATGTTTGCAAATACAAAGCTGACATTTTATCTCTGAAAGCGTTTTAATTAGCAAAGTCCATCAATTAAACATATTATAATTTGAATCAATTTGGTTATTCCTCTTCTTTTACAATGGGGGCCCGATGGCCGAGTGGCTAGCGCTCTGGCGCTCGGTGCCACAGGTTTCGGGTTCGAGTCCTGTCAGTGTTTGTAGTGGTTCCGAATCCACTTTAAGCTGTAGGTCCCTGTCTATTTAGCCCAAAATGTGGACAAGAGGACCGTAGAGCGATAAATCAATCTTTTCTAACGATGCAACAGCCCTACGGTGGGCCAAAGCCATTTGTCTACTGGCAGATTTCGAAACAGGAGATGTTTCCTTTTTACAAAATAGGGGCGTCAGCCCTGCAGTCATCTGAGGCTGGTACCTACTGTTTAAAGTGGCTTCTGAACCATTACAAACATACATGGCAGCAATGCTACTCGAACCCGAACCCTGTGGCACCGAGCAACAGAGCTCTAATCTCGCAGCCCCCCATTATGTTATGATAATCGAACATTCGACAAGTAAGCCAAAATAGATTCTTGGCTGCTCCAGAAATAGGCATTATAGATCTTTTAACGAGAAAGTCTTTCCATTGAGATCGAGGAGAATTGCATCGACTTTTTTAATAGTAGAGTATGACAGAGTATGTCTTTCGCAGAGATTCATACCAAATGTTCTCAAAATGAATCTAAGTTTTCCGGACATAAGGATGTACAAAAGACGACAGAGGAAAATAAGCAGGGTGGATGGAAGAGAAATTCCCGACACCGATCTTAGTGCGAAGAGCAAACAACATGAAATTATGATAAGAAGTGAAAATAGTTTTAAGGATTGAAAGAAAAGCTTTATCTTCACAGTGTAGGTAACAGCGGTAACATTATCTTTTAAGCCTAACATAAATATTTTTTTAAGCTACTGTAGCTAATTGATTTAGCTACTGCACTTAGTGATCAAAATCATATTTAAAAACAACTACTGCTAATCCTAACTTCTTGGTGGCCAACTGGCTAGATCTCTGACCGTTGGTGCTGCAGGCATCAGGTTCGAATCCTGGTTAATGCTGAATCCGCAAAATGACCATACAGCGACAAACCAAATCTGCCTTCTGTAGTTCAGACGTTTCTTTACCGTTTGAGAGAGAAGCGCGTTAGTTTTTGCAAACACAAAATGAAAGTGGGAAAAAAAGAAGGAGAAATGGGTATGAAAGCTATAACAATTATCTCAATTAAATACAATGAAAATTATAGAAAAAAAATACGAGGTTTGGGGAGAATACAAGAAAATTCGATGGAAATTTTTTTCACAATATTCAATATGGACGTTTTAGTGGCAAATAATGAATACGAGAAATAATAAATAGAACCCAAAGAGCTACTAAAACATCTGTAAGTAATAAAAATTATTAGTAATCGTAAACAATTATTTTAACTCATAATTTACAGGACATAAGTTTGCGAAATTCGTAGAAATAAAATATTTTTAGTAAACATAACGTGCAAAATACGTTTCAGTGAGTTGCAGTGCAATACGAACACCATTTGTAGATGTGAAAATCAAAAAGCAACGTAGAAAACTTATCATCGTTTAAATTAAAGTGTATTGAATGATTAGAATAGTTAGAAAAATAAACAGATTGATGAATAGTCATAGTAGAGAGAATCGGCAGGATTTAATGATAACTGTATGTATAAAATGCTCAAAAATAGCAGAACCGCAATTTTATCCTGGGGAAAGAAGATAAAAGGAAAAGTACATAGCTAACTGCTGTATGAAATCGAGGCTTGCGTGGAAAGGGCGATGGTGCCACCTTAAATCAGTGAGCCGGAATGTTCCTTGACAGAATGGTTGGATAAGAAAGGCGGGAGAATGAAGAAGATTGTATAAAATTGTATGAGCATAATGTTGGTGTATTGTAGTAAGTCATCCTATGTTGTATCCATTGTTAAACAGATTATAGTAGGCGGAGTTATATATTAGTGACAAAATACTTTATATTTATTTATCAAGATAAATTCTAAAAAAAAATATTTTGATGAAATAATCTTTAAATCGAATCGTTCCATGATCCACATGAGACCGTTAATAAAAAAAATTCTTAAAAAAAGAATTTTCAGATACAAACAACTGTATAGAGTCATAATATAGCAACTTTTATTCTGCATTTATGGGTTGATTTTGTTCCCTTTATGCGTCATACTTTTTCAAGTAAATTTATAATTTAAGATTTCAGAAGTTTTCTTTTTAGTTTCTGGTTTAGTTGTTTTGTGAAGAAATTATACGATGATACGATTTGACTTCAAAAAAAAAAAAAAAAAAAAAAAAACATAGTTACTATAAAACAATTTTTGAATTTGTGGAAAATAATTTTCAGTTACTTCTATTTCATTGTAAAATTCAGTGTCATAATTTTTTTACTTTTTTTATATTTGATATAATTTGGATACAGAAATCAGTTTTGTTTCTGGAATAAAGAATTCTCCAATCATTACCATGCTCATATTTTCTTCTAAGAATTAAAATTGCTCAATGATTATATATATATATATAACAAATTGTAGACTTTATTTTTGCTGTGGTAAAATATTTTAAGTAGTTTTTTGTTTTATAAATTTTATAAAAAAAACAACTTTTTTTAAGCATTTCATCTCTTTAGCGCAAATAAATATCATTCGTCAACCGAGATAGAAATTTTAAAAACGATACTTCGTAAAGTATTCAGGCTTTTGAAATAGAAAAGAATAATTTATTGAAATTGAAAGTTTATCACAAAAAGTATAGTATAAAATAAACAGGTAGGTTGTATTTTTAGGACAACTGGATTTACAAATACTAAATATAAGCGCTATGAATTTAATTCTTTTCAAATCATTGTTGTTGGTCCAGGATGCCGACAGATCTAATCCACGATGTCTCCAATAGCCCAGCAGAGGACTGCGGTGTAATGTTGTAAGATTGAAGATGAGTGCATTTTTCCGTGCAGTGCGGAAACAAACACAACGTCTCTGCTAAATCTTGCAGTGATAGTATGCAGAGATCCTTCTCACCGAAATTCAAACACTGCTTTGAAATGAAGACAGAACAGAGTGATTCGAACTCGCGTAAGACAGAACATTCGCAATTCTTATAGCGTAGAAGGAGTTGTCCTTTCACAACACCGTCGATTCGGGTGGCAGACTTTAATGGAATGCTATAAAGCGATTATTTGCTATTTAAGTGATATTTGCCCATAACAAATATGAGTGCCTTCTCTGCTCAAATTTAACTGACTACGCTCATGCTTTCACATTATCTGTCATGAAAGGATGGCAGTTTTTAATGTCATCTTTGCGACCCCCATGGGTGTCTCGTGCAATAATTAAAGGTTGCTGCAAATTGAGGCTTTTCTTGTAAAAGAAAATTCTCTTTTTTAACAGACTTAAATATTTAAATAACTTATTAGTAAGCCTGATAAAAAACGAATTCGTTTTGTACAAAATTGTTTATTTCTGGATGCCAAATTCTCGAAAAATAAATACATCTACGAATGATACGCCATGCGGATCCCTCATACAAGTTCGAATAACCGGTTTCTCCCCCCTCCCCCATGAGTTTGTAGAACTGATCAAGAAGAGACTGGATCAACGAATAGATGGAAGCTGTCAATTATTCTGAATGTTCTGTACTGTACTATTTAGAGAGCGCATTCATGCGACACCCATAAATTATTTCATCGATCGAATAATCTACTTCACTGGACGTGTACTTCTGTCTAGAAGTGAATTATGTTATAAATCTAAAGAAGCGATTTTCTGCCCTGAACATTTCAGCGTTTTTAAGCAGAAATTACATGCATTTCACAGAGAGAAAAAAGGATTTGTTGTAATTTCTTATGAAGCAAATAAACATTGAAGAAATAACAGAATAGAAAAATAAATGCATGTCTTTATTTAAAATAATTTTTACAGTTCATCACAAATATGTATTACGTAGAGTCGTTCTACACCAAATTACAAAATATTATCTGTATAGATTCGTCAGAATTTTGAAGGATTTTTTCTTACACAAGGATAAAAATATTACATTATTACACTTTATTAATGCAAACATTGGGCTTACAAAATGATATACACTCAAGAGCCAAAACATTATGACCACCTGTCAATAATTTGCCCACCTTTGGCGCGCAACACAGCTTCAACCCGCCTTGGCATGGATTAATACCACCACTTAATACCGGTTAAATACCACTTCCACCTTATCACGTGTCTTCATCGTCATCCAGGCGAGTTCATTGCAAAATGTAGGGGTGGTCATAATGTTTTGACTCTTGAGTGTATTTAAGCAAAAAATGTTATAGTAAGGCATAAAAACCATTAAAAAGAAGGAAATCCCATTCTAAAAATCGTGAATTGTAAATAAAAGAAAATTATACTTAATAAAGTAAAGTTTAAGTTTAAAAATGCATTTTCGTACATATACGAAAGATTTAAAATTCATACATGAATTATCAGAAGAATATATATCAATAAAAACGGTTGAAATTATTGTAAAGGAATTCAGCAAACATTGCTTAAAACCATTTTTAATTTATGCACGAGATGCAGCACGTGTTTCTTTCTGAATCATTTAGAAATCTATATAATATCCACTAACCTAAAAAATATCTCTACGGTATCAATACAATAGTCTAAACGGAGTAAAATTCAACACATAAAAATTAAAAATGTATCATTTAAATTAAAAGAGGATATTCTACAATAAAAATTTTAAAATACACTAAATGAAATTCATAGAAATAACTAATCATTCCGTATTTGTCGAGAAAGTATACTTTTCTGAGAATCTCGTTTTTAAAACAGAAATAGTCTATTTTAAGAAACAGTTATGCACCTTTATTTTATGCGAGTGTTCTTATGACTTGAAAAAGAGGTTCTGCGAGAAAATCGTTTATTGTATATTACACACACAAACTACTTTTCTTCGGAATGAGTAGACAAATGAGCAGTTAAATGAGATTTTTGTGAAAACCTCTTCTGACACACTTCGCACAAGTATGGCTTCTCTCCGGTGTGGACGCGGAAATGGGTTTGTAATTGTTGCTTCTGAGAAAACCTTTTGTTGCACAACTCACACAAATGAGGCTTTTCTTGGGTGTGAGTCCTTAGATGTGTCCTCAGATTTGAACTCTGTCCAAATGCTTTTCCGCATACACTACATTTGTGCGTCTTGTCTTTGGAGTGAGTGACCATATGAATTCGAAGCTCATTCTTTCGAGCGAAGGCCTTGCTGCATATTTCACACACGTGGTCTTTGTTTCCCTCGTGAATTATTAAATGTTGTATGAAATTGCTTTTTTGAAGAAATCCTTTGTTACATATGTCACACACATGAGGCTTCGATCCCGAGTGGCAAAGCACATGCTCTGTCAATTTCCATTTCTGTGCAAATCGTTTTCCACAAATATCACAAGAAAAATCATTTTCTTTTCCAGTTGGTTCACCAGGCAGAGCCATTAATTACTGCTTTTATCAAAATACGAGATTCACAGAGAAAAAAAAACCTATTTAATTAATACAATGAGAGAGAAATAATTTTTATATTGGTGTAAAAATTTTCCTTTAAATAAACTGACAAATAGCAAAATTCCTGCACTTCATTTCATTATTGCAATAATTAAACTGCCAGCAATAAAAGAAACTGTAGTATTTCTGTATTTGAGAAAGTAGTATTTCTGTATTTGAAGAAACTGATTCATACAAATAAGCTTTTCTTGAACATACAGAGAAACGACTTTGACATAAATGTTCCAAAATATAATGTAATAGTCTAAAATTCGAATATTATTGACCACCATTTTGGATGTTAAAGATAGAAGATACAACAGAAGGGCAATTTATTATTTTTAAATATTTAAGACCTTATATATAGACCTTTAAATATTTAAGACCTTTTACTTATAAACAGCCTTCAATTACACAGATCATATTTTCTATCACTCGTGTTATAAGATCGTTATAGGAAACTCAGCAAATGAAATATCCTTGTCTACACAGTAGATTGACCCCATAAATCTGACGGCCTTAAAGTTTTTCAGTTGAGATCGAGGAGGATCAAAAGGCAGTGCATGCATGTATATAACAACTGCAATGAGTAAGAGATGCGGATTTTACATTTATATAAAAAATATGCATTAAGCACGTTCAAGCAAAGTGTCTCTAATTGTAAAATCCCTCGAATTCATTGCCGTTTTTCTAAAGTCAAACGGATATCAATTAAAATGACACCCTTTCTGTTTCATATGTGAAAAAAGAGATTTTAACAAAGCTTGTTTTCATGGAGATTCATGTTTCACACCAAATAAAATCTGAATCTCCGCAAAATGAACTGAATTTTTCAGGACACGCGGAGACTCAAAGGACGGCAGAGAGAAATAAGAAGGAGTAATAAAAGAGAACCGATCTCAGCATGAAGAGTAAGTAATGGAACAGGAGAGTCAAAAACCTCTTTAAGAACTGAAAGGAGATTTTCATTTTTTTATTATGATTATTATTATATCACCATAGTAACATTATCTTTTATTATTATCTTTAACATTATCTTTTATGATCATAAGATAAAACCTTTTATTACAAGGCTATTGCATTCAGTAATCTAGGTCACAATTAAGAACAACTGCTACTACTTTTACACAACACGAGTCTTCTGGAGTTGAGAACGGCCTGGTGGCCAAGTGGTTAGCGCTCTGGCCTTTGATGTCACACTTTGACAACTCTCATTAAACACTAAAAAGGTATTGTAGTAAACCATTCAATAATACTTTTTTGTGCTATGGCCCATAGCACATAATACACTTGCAGAAGGTTCGAATGCCTTCAGAGACTTATACAGATTAGAGAAGGAAATACATACACATGAAATAAATCACAATCAAATTCGATGATTTTAAATATGAATGAAAATGCATTTATTAATGTTTACAATTTAAATAGTTAAATGCGTCGTAAAATTAACGCTATGTTAGCACAAGTGTCATCTACAAAGCATTGATCTGTTATCTGAATATGTATAAAATGTACTGCGATAATAAAGAAAAGTATGAGTCTTAACATCTCTGAATAATGCTGCTCCAAGGTTCTCCAACCCAAACCCATTTCCTGTGCATAGGACGCAAATGCTTGCAAAGACGGGTTTTTCTTTAAAATACGGTTCATTTTAAAGCCAAACAAAATCCCTCCCATGTACTGACGATGATTTTAACGTTCAGCATGGAAACACAGGCACCATGATGAATGGAGTTCGGCATCGCTGTCTAAAGATGTGGTAGCATGGACTCTTTTTTCAGCAACTCTCTGGCAACTGACGTACCGATTGCGGAGTACCCATAGGGATATACCCCATAGCCTCATCATCTCAATTCATAGATTTTTTCTTCTATTGCAGATGGCAAACACTTAGACAGCTTGGTCTTGGATGCCGTAAGGCAAGCTCTGCACAAACGTTACTCACTTTGCATTACTCAGGGGGCGCGTGTCACTTGAAGTTAAGCCACGGACGCGGAGTAACAATGTCCCTGCAACGCTCTACGATCCTATTCGACCGGGACCTACGGTTTAAAGTGGATTCCGAACCACTACAACATCCATGGCACCGCCGGGACTCGAACCCGAAACCTGTGGTACCAAGCGCCAGAGCGCTAGCCACTCGGCCATTCAGTCCCCTCAATTCATAGATATAATTTACAATTGGAGTTGGCTGTATTAGGTTAGTAAATAAAAAATTACAAGATAGTGTTTCTAAAATTAAATAAATGGTACTCAAAAAAATTTAACGATACTAAAAATAAATAAAAGTAAAATACAAAATGAAAAAATTTAAAAATTAAAAGTAAAGGAATTTAAGTTTAAATTCGGGAAAGGGTTATGCTGAACGGTGGGAGCCGTAATGATGATGCTAAAAAGCAAAATGGTTAGAAGTCCTCAAAAAAAAAAAAAAAAAAAAAAAAAAAAAGCCAATTTTATTATTTTTTTTTTTTTTAATTTATTTTTTTCTTTTTTTTTTATATTTTATTCAAGTCCTTTTATTTTTCTAACAAAAAAAAGAAGGAAAAAAAATAAAACTTACTAGCCGGTAAAAAGTAAATAAGGTGCACATCGTAGAACCCTCAGCCTCGCGGTCGGAGATCCGTTTCTTTGCCTCTGCCCAATTCGTCTTGCTTAGTGAAGGGACGCAACTTTTAAAGCCAAAGGACTCTTCAGATACACAGTGAGTTAAATCGTCTCAGTGAACGTTTAAATTCACTCCGTCATATGAATTCGCTTGCGCTGGTACAGAATAAAAAAGTCTTCCGAATTCATATCACAGGATTCTGATTCGTCACACTAATGAACATTTTTTTCTTTTGAATGCAGCAGGCACTTAGACATTTACGTCTTTGATGTCTTAAGGCAAGCACTGCACAGATGTTACTCACTTTGCATTACCCAGAGGGCGCGTGTATCTTGAAGATAAGCCACGGACGCGGAGTAACAATGTCCCCGCAACGCTCTACGATCCTATTAGACCGGGACCTACGGTTTAAAGTGGATTCCGAACCACTACAACATCCATGGCACCGCCGGGACTCGAATCCGAAACCTGTGGTACCAAGCGCCAGAGCGCTAGCCACTCGGCCATTCAGGTCCCCACACTAATGAACATACAACAGAAGTAATTTTCCCACTCCGGTAATCCAACCCGAGCCGCCTGGGTAAGGAGACCTCTTGTCCCGGACATTCACTCCGGCAGCAGTTGTCTTCGTGTAGGGGCACCTTTCTTCTTCCGGAATTGCCAGCGCTTTTTTACGGGGACAGCTTTCTCACTGCGCTATACCCCCCCCACGGTCTTTCTTCGCTCCTTCCCTTCTTTTTCGATGTCTCCAACACATTTCATATGTCTTCCCACTTCACACCCCCTTCAGTCATTATCCGCCGGATTTTCCTCTTAAAATTCGCCCCTGGGTCTATAGACCTTTCCATTGGTGGTGGCGATGTTAATACTTAATCACATGGAAGAGGCCACTCATCCTTTGTGTAAGCCAAACGTACAGACAGTATTTTTACAAAACATGCGTGCTTTTGATCCTGTCCGCCACCGAAGCATTCTGTTTCCGTTCGGAAGAGACACCCCATCCATAAATACGCGAACGCAGTTCATTTCGCCAATCTTAGCCATCTTAATAAACATTCGCCCTTGACCGCCTGTAGCTTTGAAGTTTCACGAGACCCCGCTAATTAAAACACCGTACCCAGACATCACTCTCATTCACAGTTGCGGCAAAAGACCCGCTTCCTCCGGAAAATGGTCGTTCTTTGAAAAGATCGGATTCGCATTCAGTATGGACTATAGAACATCATATAGTACACCTCTCCAACAGACACACATAAAATATACCACCGTAATATATGAAATACACTCATGTCCATAAATTAAGGATAATGAAGTTCAGACAAAGAAAGAGACAGAAGCAAAACAAATTTGACTTATTTGTAAAGTCTATTTATTAAACAAAAGGTAAAGAGCAAAAAAGATGCTATATGTTTGACATAATTAATAAAAATTGCGATTTTACTCCCTGGAGCAAATTTCGGGGAATATTACACCACTCATCAAACAATGCCCTCCGAAGTTCCGGTTGACAGGTGGGAGGGGGTTGACGGGCTGCAATTCGTCGGCCAAGCATATCCCACACATGCTCTATTGGATTCAAGTCCGGTGAGTATTTTGGCCAATCCATACGGGTGATATCCTCCAATTGAAGGCATTCGTCTACATTGTTTGCATAGTGAGGACGTGCGTTGTCATCCATAAACAGAAATTCAGCACCCATGGCGCCCCGAAACAAACGTACATGTTGTTCCAGAATGACATCCCGATAGATGTGGCCTGTCATCGTTACACTCTGAACATGCAGGTCAGTTCTGGAACCCAGAATAATTCCTCCCCAAACGAGCCATCCTGCACCACCGTAACGGTGTCGTTCAATGGTGTTCTCTTGGTGGTAACGGGTACCTGGCGCTCTCCATATGAAAGCCCGGCGAGAATCAGACTGCAAACTAAACCTGGACTCGTCGGAAAACATCACACTAGACCACTGTTGCGGTGTCCACAATGCATGCTCACTACTCCAGGTTAATCGCAGGCGACAGTGAGTTGTGGTAAGTGGAACACATCTGACAGGCCTACGAGCATATAGACCAATGTGCCCTAAGCGTCTGTACACGGTCTGCCTTAAAACTGTCGTACCGGTAGCTGAAGAGAGCTGACGAGACAGGTCTGATGCTGTGCTCCGTCTGTTTCTTTTGGCAATAACTGCTAAATACCGGTCCTCATTCGGCGTTGTAACTCGGGGGCGACCTGTGCTGTAACATCTACTCACATTACCATCATCTTGGAATCGTTGCCAAAGCCTGGAGATGACACTCTGGGCGATTCCAAGTTCCTCGGATACTTCCAGCTGGGTACGTCCACATTCCAGTCGTCCGATAATTCTACCACGTAAACAATCATCCAAATGCTTCCTTTGTGCCATACCTATGCGGTTATTGCACTGAAAGGCTTTTAAAGCGCTTGTGAACAATTTTACTTCTTTGAAACCATTCCTTATATACTCCTCTCTTACACTCTCGTCATTGCGACGTACTATCCACGCCATCTGGTGGTTTCCTGTAATTTGCATATTCTTCTTCAAGATGTGTGTGATAATTCTACAGGTGAAATTTTTATTTTAGAGTTCAATTTCTGTGTGATTTTGAATTATCCTTAATTTATGGACATGAGTGTATTAAGCGATGAATTATTGTTTAATAAATAAAAATCAATTTTTATTCCAGTTTACTAAAAATGTTCCATTTAACCTTAGACCTCCCCCCTCCTCCCCCTGTACTTCCGAAAAGAGTTTCCAATGTTGCAAAGTCGAAGTATACTATATTGCCGTCCTTTTAGGTTATCGTAGTTCTATTCAAATATATATATATATATATAGAGAGAGAGAGAGAGAGATATGAATCTGCAATAAATTAGTGTAGGAGGCTGGACGCCTCTCTCTGTCTGGGACTGGGGAATAAAATGTCTGTGATAAAGTCGTGTCAATAGAGAGGGATGGTTTGGTTTGTCGCTCTACGGCCATTTTGTGCACGCTTTAGGCTCATTAGACCAGGACTTGCAGTTTAACGTGGATTCCGACCCATTCCCAAGCATCCAGCCACCGCAGGATTCGAACCTTAAAGCCTATGTCTTAACAAAGGAGAGAGAGCTGGCTAGTTGGCCAATCGGGAGTGATGGAGAAAAGGGCACCATACAAGCTTTCATTCCCATTTGCAAGCAGATGCATGTTAATAGAAGTTCAGATAATGTATCGTGCAGGCAGAGAAAACCAATTAAGATGGAGAAAAGAGACTTTGCATCACAAGGCTGCGACGGAACAGTATTAAAGCCGCTATGTTAACTGGCTGTGCAAAAGTGCATAAGTGATGCGCCTAAAAGCAAAGGAATGGCCAATAGCTTAACATTGCTGGAATGGATCGAGCAGCTTGAATCATCTTAGTTATACATGACAATGTCTACAGTTGGGAGAGGGAAAATTTACGTACGCCTGCAAACCACATGACACACACACTCATATATATATATAAATATATATAGAGAGAGAGAAAGAGAGTAATATTCAAGATTATAATAGCCTTGCATTAGCTTAATGGAAAAAAAATTAAAACTCGAAAACCATGTATTTTCCACGTTAAACTGTAGGTCCCGGTATATTTAGCGTAAAGTGTGTATAAAATGACCGTAAAGCGGCAAATCAAACCAATACTACTCTTGTCAATTTATCCTTGTTCATACGTGACGATTAATTGGACTTGTGCACATTAAATTGCGTGTTGGACAGAAGTTTTACGTTTTGAGCAATATATATGTTTCAACTATATGCAATATATATGTTTATACAAGACCTATAACGGCTTCAAGAAGAGAGCCACTTTCAGGACCATGGGAGCATTTTAACTTTTATTTACAAGAACTAATTTCTAATATGCACTTATATATATACACCAATACAGAACTGTGGGTTATTTTACAAAGAAACGAAAATTAAAAATATAAATTTGACCACACGTGCACGATTAAATCACGAGTACAGATCATTCCGAAGTCGGAGATTTTCAGAGTGCTCGAGTCTGTGTCGAATCTCAAAACAGCGGCAGACCTTAACTATCACACGGCAAAAGAATAGAGATGTTAAATCCCGACAGAGCTGGCTCTACCGGTTAAAGACCATCCGCTGTGGTACAGTCGCATAGGCCGAAGTTGGACAAAGTGGAATTTCGTAGAAGGGCAGACAGAGGATTCAGCGCATCTCGAATGTAACGTTCTGCTTTCAAAGACCAACCCTCCATCTACCCGAGCACTAAGAGAATTGACATCGCCAACTGCGAATAGCAAGCAGCACAGGCAGGGAATAAATCGTGGCAGTTTAAAGCAGAAAGATTAGTAAACCGGCCTTAATTATGAATAAATCGTTTCAGAATAATGATGGAAAAAAATGGAACAAAAAACTTTCAATAACCAATTTTTATTATATATCTTATAAAAGTGAAATGAACAGCTTAATCGCTCATGTCTCCAACATAAAAACAATGTACCCATACAACCGTTTTGCTTCGAATATCAAAAATATCCTCTGCGAAGATTCGTCCGTTACATTGTAATGTAATATTTATGTAAAACATTCCATTCAAATGTTAAAAATTAATAAACAAGTAATACACATACAATGAAACCTTTAAATTGAATGCAATCTACATTTAAAATTATATTTAAAAGCATTATACACATTCAGAGTAAAGCATTATTTTAAAAATGAATGGCTGGAATAGCTATAAAATACCTTCCTCAATTTCTATATTTAAAAACCACAAAATTAAAAATACTAATCAATACATACAAATGAATAGCATTTTTTCTGAATGAATACTCCACAATTCAGTCAGTGAGAGATACACACCGTTGTCTTCATTCATATTGGTCCAAACATTTAGAAGTTTATATACTATTTATATATTTAATGACTTCATTAAATCGGACACACATAAAAGTTAATAAAAAGTAAAATGACCGTTTAAAAAGGAGGATAATTTTTACAATATAATTTTAAAAAAACAAAATCAGATGGAAAAGAAATACATACAAATATCTGGTAATTTAGCTGCGAATCATTTTTCAAAACACCGACTTTGAGAAAGAAAACATTTTCATTTCATGTGAATTTTCATGTGACGGGATAAAGTTCCTTTCTGGGAAAAACCTCTTTCGCATACTTCACACACATGCGGCTTCTCTTTGGTGTGTCTTAACAAATGATGCTTTAAAGTAGATGCTTCAGAAAACCCCCTGTCGCAAATGTCACACACATAAGGCCTTTCATCGGTGTGAGTTCTCAAATGCCTCCTTAAATTTGATGTATCTGCAAACGCTTTTCCACAAAGAGTGCATTCGTGAGGTTTTTCTTTCGTATGAGTATGCATGTGTGTTTGCAGACGAAATTTTCGTGCAAACGCAGTGTTGCATACGTCGCATACATATTCCTTTATGCCCCCATGAATAAGTAAATGCTGTTTCAAATCACCCTTTCTAAGAAATCTTTTATTGCAAACGTCACACTCATAAGGTTTCGTTCCTGAGTGGCAAATCGAATGCTCCGTCAATCTCCATTTCTGAGCAAATCGTTTTCCGCAAACATCACACAAAAATGAATTTTTTTCAGCTGTCGATCCAGCAGCTTGAGCCATTTCTTAGTGCGTTTATTACAATGCTACTTAGCTTCACAGACAAAAAAAAATGTTTTACTAGTTGTAATGAGAAAGAGACTCAATTTTTTTACACGCATAAAAGATTTGCTTTAAATACCCTCATGCAAATCTTTTTTTCTGATAACAAAATTTCTTCACTTCATTTCCTTAGGACAGCTGCAATTCAGGTCCTAATTTGGATCAAAAGTTTTTATGCGTCTTTATTATTACTACTATTTAAAAATATTTTTCTGTGAAGCTAAGTACTATAATAAGTGCACGAAGAAATGGCTCAACCTGCTGGACCAACAGCTGAAAAAAAAGTCTTGATAAAAAAAAGGTCGTATAGCATCTGTATTTTCAAAAAAGCAATTCATCCATGTATGGTTTTCGTGGTGGAAAATTCCAATGAAATAATTTAGGCCAAAGTGCTTTGTTCTAGAAGTAGGGTGTGTGGGGTTGTGGTGAGGATTTCCACGCAAAGCAAGCAATATGTCCCTAAATCATAAACAAAAATCCATGTGTCCGAAAAAGTGAGTCCAAAAATCCATTCATGGTATTTGCAGTACTCTCCTGTACTAATCGATCTAAACAAAATGATATGCTGCCATATTTATTTGTTGGGATTATATCCTGCATAGACAGCAAAGTCTTCTTTGGGTGGATTTACTCAGAATGAGCAGCTGTGTTACAATGCTGCTGTCCCAGTCACTTTAACGAACACCTGGTATGAGGGGCATCTGATCCCTTCGCCATTGATCACCCCGTTTGATCCGAATTATGACCTGGACTGATCGAGGCCATTCCTGCCGTGAAAGGCCGAAATCTTGTGTTTTAAAACATTTTGGAAAGAAAACAACTAATAGCTCTGTTATTTGTGATAAAAATGTATATTATGTATTCCAAACATTAAAAAATGTTCACCTCCTAAATCATTAGAGGATAATTTGCGATCAACCAGTCTGTTCTCTTACCTACCTTTCCAACTAGGTAGTAGATTTAGGATCCTAAAAATTTAGATATGTGTTACCATTTTTGGGAAGATTTAGAATTTGCTTCTAATTTATCTCCACGGAAGCATATTTGAAGGATCAGTTTTTCAATTATAGGTAGAAAAAGTTTTTTTATTTTTTTATTCGTTGACACATTCATGATTGAACAAGTAAATGAACTGAAGAAGTGTTATTTATTTTTTTGTTTACGTTCCATTTAATGCAAAGTATTTATTCAAAGGGCCTGAATGGCCGAGTGGCTGGCGCTCGGTACCGCGGGTTCGAGTCCCGGCGGTGCCATGGATGTATGTAGTGGTTCGGAATCCACTTTAAACCGTAGGTCCCGGTCTAACACGATCGTAGAGCGTTGTGGACAGTGACATATTAAACATAAGGAAAACTAACTGTTCATATACATATAGTGACTGGGGGATTATAGTCCTTGTTGCTTCCCATCCCCATATACCACTTCATTCATCATCATCATCATATATTTATTCAAATCAAATCAGGGCCTGAATGGCTGGAATTCTGTCTTCTAATTGCGTTGATTTCTATATTTATTGATATTTTTTAGAAATGTGAATGAATGGGTACATGGGGATGGGAAGCAACAAGGACTACAATCCCCTAATCACTATATAGTAATAGTTCGTTTTCCCTATTTAATAGGCCAATCTCCACAATGCTCTACAATCGTGTTGGACCGGGACCTACGGTTTAAAGGGGATTCCGAACCACAACAAACATCCATGGCACCGTCGAGACTCGAACTGCGGTACCGAGCGCCAGAGCGCTAGTCACTCGGCCATTCAGGCGCTTTTTGACATGAACATACTTTGTTTTCAAACTCAAACAAGTTCACACATTTCGTATAGGTTTATTCCATATGACAATTATTTCACGATGAAAAAGAAAGATAATATTAATAAGATATATTAATTATATTATCTTATATTATATAAGATAAAGATACTAAATATCTTTATCTTTATCATCTTTCTTTTTCATCGTGAAATAATTGTAGTCAAAAATAACATATTTTTGTGTTTGAAATTAGACATATCCTCAGAATAAGATTCAACTCGGATAGAGTTTATTTTAAAAGTTTTACAGCATGGGGTTACAAAAACGGCTGCTTTTGTATAAATAAAATGATTGCGAAACTTCGCCAATAACAGGAATTTTACATTCAATGGACCCACTCTGTCTGGATGAAATCATTCTCCACTTACGCCATACAGTAAAACAGCATTTTCGGAGTTTTTGTTTTGTTTAAAATTTACTTAATATTTTTTTTTACCCTTTTCCAGATTACAGGAAATTCTAAGTTTATGCAGATGGTATCATTCCAATTTGACATATGTGAGGATACAAATTTTCGTAATATAAAACAAACATCCCCTCAACACTTTGAGAGGTACAATTCTGTGGAAACATCGCACTGGTGTGCCAAGATTCTTAATTTTCGTGAATACTTTTCAGCAACATTTTTAGTATTTGAAGAAGAAAATTTTGAATACAATAAAATCTATTGAAGCAATTGCGGCTAACGAGGCTGCGAATCCTCACATTTAATCAAAATTGTAAATTCAACGATCAGCAGCTTGAATATGCATCTTTTCTTCGATTAGTAACACTGCATTATAAGCACTCAATACCCTGCATCCTACCGCATTACAATAAGAAGCAGTTGTAACAAATGCAAAAGAACTGCTCAAATTCCTTTCAACAAGATGCTATTCGTGTTTGCAGAATGCATCCAATTTAAACATCTCTTGACATTTTGATCTCTTTTCTACTTATGTATTATGTCGTGGACTTTGTTCATCAGAACCCCTCTTTATAGCTTCAGATTTCTATACAGACAATATTCACAAATCTTTCGGATAATCTAAATATATCTTCCCAACTTTTCACCTATTGCCGTACATCCTAAAACCCCCACTCCTCTTATGATCTTCTTACATGATCCTAGTTTCTAAATGACCCGCATACGTAATTAAACATCTGTTTGAGCAACATAAATTACATCATTGCGAAAATAAAAACATTTTTGATTCTGATGTTTTTTAAAACTTGCCATAAATATTCAATCGCAGCTATAATAAGTTCATCTGATACTCTTCAAATTAGTATTTCTTCGTATTGTAACGTTTTTACTGAAGCTCTTACTTTTTTATTGCGTCTTTTGACTTATATCAACTCAACTGAAGGTCACATTAGATTTACAGATATTTTAAATAATATTCATGCTAAGAAAGGTATCATTTCTTTAATAGATCATGATTTATTTTTCAGTTAGAAGAAGTTGTCGGAAAAAAAGGTATGAAAAGCCAAGAGCATGCAGATGCTCTCTCGAAGTCCGACTCTCCACCAAGTCTTTGCAGAAGACTTCAGCGAGAGAGAAAAATCGACGAATGTCAGCCTGCGTTCGATGGAAGCTTTGATTTATTCAGAACGTTATATTCTGCATTGCAAGCGCATCGATGCGACACTAACATTTTATTTCATCAAATCCATAAATCACTTCACAGGATGTGCATTTCAAAATTCTGACAAGTAAATAACGTTTGTAAAACTCAATTCACATAACGTCGAAGCTGTAATAAATTCACTACATCCGGGCGACTTCCTTTAATAAGAATAAAAGCTATCATTATTCGTATAGGAATGAAAATAGGAATTATGCTATGGTTTTCTTTAATAAGTGTAAACCACTCTTTGTCTACAACAAAAATGAGCTAAATTTGACCAGAGAATGATCCGAGTACGATGATACTTCTCATTATGTCTCGCGAAATGGATTACAGGTTGTGTGTTGTGCTTGGGACCCACGGGAGTCTCATAAGAGCCATTACGTCTATGTTAAATCTTGCTGTGATAGTTTGCAGGGAACTTTCACAATGCAATTTGAACACTACTTCGGGATGATCTTCATTATGCAGAAGGATTTAAAATGATTTGCCTAATAGAAATATCTATAGGGTGGTGTAAAAAGAAAGGCAAGGAGGGAACCCATATTTTGTTTGCTTATGTTCCTCGTGAATCATTTCTCAATTCACATCACATCAAATCCACTCACTGCACCGCTGATCCGTGGGACTTCCTTTAATAAGAATAAAACCCAACATTATTCTAATAGGAATAATAATAAATAGGAATAATGTTAGATTTACTGTAATTGAAGGAAACTATTTCTTTGCCTACAACAAAAATTAGTTAAATTTGAGCAGAGAATGAATTGACTGCGATCCTGCTTCGCGTTATCCCTCGTGAAATGGATTACAGCTATTGGATGTTGTCCTTGGGACCCATGGGAGTCTCATAAAACAATCAAAGTGCGATGCATTTTAAAGAAGCTAATCTTTGAATATTTAAATATTTTATAAAAGAAAGTAATTTAAGTAATATTCATGCTAATAAAGCATTTTAAGTTTAATAGATCATGATTTATTTTTGAGTCGGAAAAAGAAATATCTAGATGTCTATGTGGATGCAGGGTGTCCTCTTCAAGTCCGACTGTCCACCGTGTCTTTGCAGAAGAGGTCAACAAGGAGACAAATTCGACGAATGTCTGTCTGGGTTGGATGGAAGCTTTGATTTATTCAGAACGTTATGTTCTGTATTTGCAAGCGCATCCAAGTGACACCAACATTCCATTTCATCAAATCTATAAATCACTTCACAGGGCGTCCGTTTCAAAACTTTGACAAGTTAAATACCGTTTATGAAAAAGTACAATGAAATAACCTTTTTTCACCCTTCAGGGCAAGACAATTCTGATCATTCTACTCCGTCTACAGGGCAACCATGGAAAAACCATGAAAAAAAAAAAAACTCTTCAGAGTCTCAAACTTTCAGCTTCCGAGTTTTTTTATGCAGAAAATCCACACGGACAAATAAATGAATCCTTTGTAATTTACCTATGAGAAAGTAGTACGAAAGCACTGAAGAAATGACAAAGGAAAATCAATAAACATCATCTTTATTTAAAATATTTTTTTTTTATTTTGCAGGAAATTGCAACATATTCTCTGAAGGAGTCGTCTACCAACAATTTAAAGAAATTTTTTCTTGCAAAAACACAAAAATATTAAATTACATCCTTTTAAAAATGCAAACATTGTATTTACAAAATGTTATAACTTAAAAACACCTCATAAAAGTAATACGTAAAAGCTAATAAAGGAATAAAATCCAATTTTATAAATCGTGAACAGCAAATTTCGGAAGGTTATGTTTATAAAAAAAAGTAAAGCTTAAGTTAAAAATACACTTAAATGAATAATAAAAAAATATTTAAAACTCTTACATTAATTATTGGATATTAAAACACTATAACATGAAACAGCTTCAATTATAATAAAAACATTTCTAAAACACACCATTTATAAAAAAAAAAAGATTCTGCATTATGTTCGTTCTTAATCATTCAGTAATATAAGAAAATCTAAAATACTTACCCCACTACAAATTCTATAATTTACAGAGAATAAAATTGTACGCATAAAAAGTATAGAGCAACATTTATGATAGAAAAAAAGGAAGATGCTCCACAATAAAAATTTAAAAACAATACAAGAGATGAAATGCATACGAATAATGATTCTTACTGTATTTGTCAGGAAAGTACAGTCTTCTGTGAAGTTTTTTTCCAAAAAAAAGAGCGGGTCTATTTTGAGAAAACGATTTGCTGAAAAATTTACACTTTTACTTTGTATGAGTTTTCTTATGACGAAAAAGAGTTACTTTTTGAGAAAATCCTTTTCGGCATACATCACACTCAAATGGCTTTTCTTTGGAATGAGTCATCAAATGAGTAGTTAAATTTGATCGTTGTGAAAACGCTTTCTGACACGTTTCGCACGTATGGCTTTTCTTCGGTGTGTGTACGCTCATGAACTGTCAAATATTTTTGTGAGAAAATCCTTTCTGGCATACCTCGCACACGTATGGTTTTTCTTCGGTGTGTGTACGCTCTTGAACTGTCAAATTTTGTTTGTGAGAAAATCCTTTCTGGCATACGTATGGCTTCTCTTCGTTGTGGACGCGGTAATGGTTTTGCAAGTGTTGCTTCTGAGAAAATGCCTTATTGCACAACTCGCAGGAATGAGGCTTCTCCTTCGTGTGAGTTCTCAAATGTTGTCTCATATTTGATTTATGGGCAAATGCTTTTTCACACAAACTGCATTTGTGTGATTTCTCTTTGGTGTGAACAAGCATATGGGTTTTAAGCTCAGACTTTCCAGAAAAGTCCTTGTTGCATATGTCACAAATGTGAGCTTTTTTTCCCCCGTGAATTTTTAAATGCTGCTTTAAAGTGCCTTTTCTAAGAAATCTTTTCTTACATATGTCGCACTCATGAGGCTTCGATCCCGAATGACAAATCGAATGCAGTTTCAATTTATTTTTCTGGGCAAATCTTTTTCCGCACACATCACACAAATAACCGCTTTCTTTCACAATTGGTCCACTTAGCTCAGCCATTATTTAATCCTTTTGCCAATATATTCGAATCACAAAAGAAAACAAAATTGTTTATCTACTACAATACACTATTGGTATGAAAAATTCCTTTAAATACCCTGAAGTAAAATTTCTGACAGATAAAATATTTCCTTCAGTTCATTTCATTATTGCAATTGTCGAATCACCAGCAAATTTAAAAAATCACAGTATTCCTTTAGTTGAAAAAGGGATTCATTCAAATAGGATTCCGTGGAGATAAATCCCAAGAAAAACGAAAATGTTCCAAGTAGGAATGGTATTTTCTAAAACTAGATATTTATTTACCTGCTATTAGGCATGAAAGGTGGGTGATAGAATAGAAGAGCAAATGAATGTTTACAAATACTTTTTTTTTCTTTCTAATGCAGCTGGCATACAGACATGGACGTCTTAGATGCCTTAAGGCAAGCGCTGCACAGACGTACTCACTTTGCATTACCCAGGGGGCGCGTGTAACTTGAAGATAAGCCACAGATGCGGAGTAACAATGCCCCCGCCACGCTCTACGATCCTATTAGGACCGGGACCTACGGCTTAAAGTGGATTCCGAACCACTACAAACATCCATGGCACCGCCAGGACTCGAACCCGAAACCTGTGGTACCGAGCGCCAGAGCGCTAGCCACTCGGCCATTCAGGCCCATGTTTACAACTACAAAATTGACAATTTATCTCTGAAGGCGTTTTAATTAGGAAAAGCCTGCAAAGATCCATATTATTTCTTGAATCGCTCTGGCGATCGGTACCACAGGTTTCGGGTTCAAGTCCCGATAGTGTTTGTTAATAATAGTTCAGAATCCACTTTAAACTGTAGGTCCCCATCTGTTGAGCCCAAAGTGTGGACAAGATGACTGTAGAGGGACAAACAAATCTTTTCCAATGATGCAACAGCCCCATGGTGGGCCAGGTCCATTTGCCTACAGGCAGATTTCAAAACAGGAGATGTTTCCTTTTTACAGGGCAGGGTTGTCAGTTCTACGCGCAACGCTCTGCAGTCATGTGAGACTGGGACCTACTGTTTAAATTGGATTCCGAACCACTACAAACATACATGGCACCAATGCTACTCGAACCCGAATCCTGTGGCACCGAGCCCCCAATTAAGTTAGAGTAATCGAACATTCGACAAGTAAGCCAAAATAGATTCTTGGCTGCTCCAGAAATAGGCATTATAGATTTTTTAACCACAATGTCTTCCCACTGAGATCGAGGAGACGTCCGTTAGGTTTTTCTCCCCAGCGCGCATACTCATAGGAAATTGCGCATGCGTATCTGTAATAATGTTTCCTATGAGCATGCGCGCTGGGGAGAAAAAGCTAACGGACGTCCAAAGTAGGGTATGCAAAAACTCTCTATTCTTTCACTACATTGTTGATTCGTGTGTCATACTTTAATGGGAATAAATCGAGCACTCTTTTTTTTTCCAAGGGATATTTGCATGCAATAAAAAATGAGTGCCTTCTCTGCACCAATTCAGCCGACTACGCTCATGCTTTCACATCACCTGTCATGAAAGGATGGCAGTTATTATAACTTATTAGTAAGCCTGATAAAAAAACGAATTCGTTTGTACAAAATTGTTTATTTCTGGTTGGCACATTCTCGAAAAATAAATACATCTACGAAAGATACGCCATGCAGTTGCCCTCTTACAAGTTCGAATAACAACTCCCCCCCCCATGAGTTTGTAGAACTGGTCAAGAAGTGAACAGATCGACGAATAGATGGAACCTTTCAATTATTCTGAATGTTCTGTACTGTACTAGAAGTCGCATTCATGCGACACTCACAATTTATTTCATCGATCGCATAACGTACTTCACTGGACGTGTACTTCAGTCTAGAAGTGAATTATGTTATAAATCTAAAGAAGAGATTTTCTGCCCTGAACATTTCAGTGTTTTAAGCAAAAATCACATACATTTCACAGAGAGAAAAATGAATTCGTTGTAATTTCTTATGAAGCAAACAGACATTGAAGAAAAAAAATGTGTGTTCGTTGCATCATCGTTGATGAATCAGCTGATTAGTAAAAAAAAATATTTCTATTTATGATTAATTGTTCGCACATTTCACATTTTTTCTTCGTAAAAGATCCTTGACTAATCTAGAAATATTTAAATTAAGTCTATAGCTTCTAGTATATATTTCTGCTTCCCGTGTTTCTCAGTTAGTCAACTACTCATCCATTCATCAGTTGGCAGCCATGTTTGTTTATTAGAAATGCTTTCAAATCGCAATGTTACCGATATGCATGCGCAATAGTACAATGTTTCCTATGAGCAAGCACGCTAGGGAGAAAAAAATACCGGACGATAAAAAAACGTTATGCAAAAACTGTCTAATGACAGATAGCTCACTTTAACATATAGGAATCTTTGCATGAATAAAGTGAATTCGTTGTAATTTCTTATGAAGCTAGTAAACATTGAAGAAATAACAGAAGAGAAAAACAAATGAATGTCTTTATTTACAATTCATCACAAATATGTATTACGTAGAGTCGTTCTGGAGCAAATTACAAAATATTATCTATAAAGATTCGTCAGATTTTTGAAGGATTTTTTTGTCGTAATTGCCGAGAAAGTACACTTGTCTGATAACCTCGTTTTTAAAACAGGGATAGTCTATTTTAAGAAACAGCTTTCAGGAAACACATTTACACCTTTGCAAATTTTCTTATGCCGTGAAAAATAGGTTCTGTGAGAAAATCGTTTATTGCATACATCGCACGCAAACTGCTTTTCTTCTGAATGAGTATTCAAATGAGCAGTTAAACTAATTTTATGTGAAAATCTTCTCTGACATACTTTGCATACAAACGGCTTCTCTCCGGTGTGGAGGCGGTAATGCTTTTGCAAAGTTTGCTTGTGAGAAAACGCCTTGTGACACAAGTCGCAAGAATGAGGCTTTTCTTGGGTGTGAGTCCTGAGATGTGTTCTCAGATTTGAACTTTGTCCAAATGCCCTTCCGCATACACTGCATGTGTGTGTCCTGTCGTTGGTATGAGTGACCATATGAATTCGAAGCTCATTCCTTCGAGAGAAGGCTTTGTAGCATATGTCACAAATGTGAGCTTTGTTTCCCTCGTGCATTATTAAATGCTGTATGAAATTGCTTTTTTGAAGAAATCCTTTGTTGCATATGTCACACACATGAGGCTTCGATCCCGAGTGGCAAAGCACATGCTCTGTCAATTTCCATTTCTGATCAAATTTTCTTCCACAAATATCGCAAGAAAAATTATTTTTTTCCATAGTTGGTCCACCAAGATCGGCCATTATTTAATGCGTTTGCCACAGTACTCGATTCACAGGGGAAAAAAAAATTATAGAAAAAATTTCCTTTACATAAACTGGAAGATAGCAGGTTTCCTTCACTTCATTTCATTATTGTAGCTGTTAGAATGACAGCAAACAAAAAATAAAAGCCGTAGAACTTCTATTTTTCAAAAAACGTGATTCATCCAAATAGGCTTTTCTTGGACATACAGAGTTAAGCCTAAGAAAAGCGTTGCAATTCTCTTAAAACGCGAGGTTTATTAAACACCGATTAGTTGTTTGAAGGTAGAAGATACAACGGAAGGGCAAATTAATATTTGGAAACACAAAATGGACATTTTATCCAACAAGACATTTTACTTAGGATCAACCTTCAAATAACCAGATCACATTTTCAGTCACTTGTGTTAACGGAGCAAGTATGGCACGAATACGTCTTGTCAAAATCGAGGATAAGCACTATAAATCTGCAGGCCGGAAAGCTTTCCTGTTGAGATCGAGAAGACTCAGAAGAGAGGGCATGCATCCAGATAATACTAGAATAAGAAAGAAATGCGGATTATACATTGCTATAAAACATTTGCATCATTTACCTTGAATTCATTAGTGCATCATTATAATTCATATATGAATAAACAAAAGAATTTAATATTAGGTACATATAAGGTCCCTCTACCCTTCCGATCTCACATTTTCTGCGGTTTTGAAGTGTCCCCTCGACTGATTCCCCCATCCCCCTCTAGCTTATCGTTACAACTTACGAGGAGACACCTCCCCTGGACCACGATTTTTTTTTACTTGATTTACACCAATAGAAATGGATTTGTGCAAAGTCCGCGAAATTTGTATTGCAATACAGATTCAGCAGTTTTTATTGACATTCTGATAATAACAGATAATTAATTGTAATAATTTTAAAATTTTATTATGTATATAATAATGCATTTTTAAAGTTGATCTTTACTTTTATAAATATGACATTTTGAACTGACTGTTGACGATTATTATTAGATTTATTCTCTTAATTGAATGTTTGTTACTATAGAATGTTTGTAAAGGATAAATTTTTATAGATATATTATTTGCATAAATTTAGTTTTTTAGAATTCTTCAGGGAAAAATGCTTTGAATTATTGGACGATTCTTTTCGGATAATACTTTGTAATGTGTAGTAGAAAAACTGTACTTTAATACAACTTGTGTTGTGATGAAGTTTAAAAATAATTTAAATAAAGAAATTCATTCATTTCTCCATTCTGTTGTTTCTTTAATAGTTGCAATTTATTATGCAGCAAGTAGTATAACTCGTGTGTGTCATACGATTGCCGCTTTATAAACGTAATTTACTTCCAAGTTCAATAAAGTGAGTGATTGGATTGATGAAAAATAAACGTTGGTGTCGCGTTGGTGCACTTGTAGTATGGGACATAACATTTGGATCACTATAATGGATAATCCGAAAAACATAGTAGCCAATATAATAAATGTGCCTTGTTCGTTAGAAGGACATTTATCCTTAGAAATTATCGAGCATACATTTAAAAATTTCTAAAAATATTCTCGTGATATGTATTCAGATCTGCAATGAAGCCAGCAAATACCTATGTACAATCCAGGTCTTAGAAGCTCTAGAAAAAGTCATCGGCCGGTTTTTGGTATTGTATAGAATGCTTTCAGCTGTCTGAAAAGGTTCGAAGATTACACGAATGTCATGACCAAACCGAGTAACTTTGTTTAACTTGGTTTTAATTTTGGATTATTTCCATTAACTTTGAGTTGTATTTTAAGTTTTTCTTTCATTCTTTTTTTTTCTAAAAATGAATATGCCTCTCTTGTATGCTATGCTTGCGCGATATACAAACATGGGGTACCAATAAGTTTTGGATAGTTATTTTTATTAAATTTATTAAATTATACATTACATTCTTAGGTCAAGAATTTAGCTGTAAAGTATATTATTGAACGATGAAAAATAAACGTTGGTGTCGCAGGGATGCGCTTGTAGTACGGAACATAACATTCGAAATAATTCAAATCAAACCCGGAAGGAAATTCGGCGATTGTCACACTTAAATTGGCGCAAAAATTCGGCAGTTGACAAGGACATGGAGGATATTTGAACTTTGAGAAGGAATTTGAATTATCATGCATCTCATTCATTTTCCCGAGAACTTGCCACTCAAAAATAAATCGTGATCTATAAAACTAAATTCACCATTTAGCATGAATATTAAAATTTAATTAAAAAAAGAACTTAAATTAAAATGCAAAATTCTTTAACTTCTGTGAGACTCCCAGGAGTCGTAAAGACAGCATCATAATTGCAATCCAATACAAGAAATATAATTGGAAGTAAAGTCGGAGCGTTCTCTGCTGAAATTGACCTCATTTTTGGTCACGACAGAAAACATTTAAATAACTGGTAATTGATTCATTCCCGCTAAAGAAGTGAGTAGAATCTACGATGTAGTCAAAGAACAACTAATTCTACGTTGCAAGAATTGAGGGCCTGATGCCAGTGGTCTCATGTTTGTAGTGCTTCGGAATCCACTTTATGCATATGTCCCGGTCGCATATGACTTTAAAGCGACGCAGAGCCCAATCAGACTTCTCACCCACATCATTCCAACTCAACTCAGCAACTTTTTTCCGGCAACTCAGCTCTAGACAGAGTGATATGGTGTGGTGTTGTAGTAGTAGTTGCAAGAATAGAGAAAGGAGTCACACGGAACAGTCACAAAAAAACAAACCCAACATGTTTTTTGCTGAATCTTGCAGTAATAGCAATAATAATCTTTCAGCAGCTGGCGCACAGGCAGATAAGTGTATCTGTTGCAATTTCCAGTGAAGAAAGTATTACAACAAACATTGAATAAATAATAGAATGGGAAAATGAATAAATGTCTTTATTTAAAATACTATTTCAACTTGTATACAAATAATACAATTGTCTCGAAATACAATCTTTCTGCACACTATAACAAAACATTCTCTAAAAAGAGTCGTCAGGAGTAGGATTTGTTTTCTTACAAACATTAAAAAAAATATTATTCAATTATATTTATCACATATTATACGATATAACAAACATTCTATAAGAACACAATAAAATTTACTTTTAAAAATCGTGAATAGTAAATTTCAGAATATTATAAATATAAAAAATGAAGCTAAAAATTTAAAAATACACTTAAACACATATAAAAAAATCCTTTAAATATCATACAATGATTATTCGAGCAATATATCAATAAAAATTGCTATAAATTATATTGCAATATCATTCTAAAAAAATTTCACAAATTCAATTTAATTTACACAGAAGAGGCTGCACACTGTTTATTCTTAAGCGAAATACCACAAATACTTTCTCTCCAACATATTCTGCAGTATAAAGTGAAATTTAAACTTAATACATACAAGATAAAAATTAACACTTATGATTAAAAGGATGTTGTTTTGCAATAAAATATTAAAAACTATACTTGATATGAAGTGCACACGAATAATTCTTTTTTCCATGTTTGCCACAAAAGTACAATCTTTTATAAATTTCATTTTGTTCTTAAAAAGTGAGATTTTATTTTGAGATAAAGAACTGCAGAAAACTTTTCGCATGTTTACTTTGTATGAGTTTTCTTATGACACAATAAATTACCTTTTTGCGAAAACCCTTTTCCGCATACATCACACTCGAAGGGCTTTTCTTCGGAATGAGTAAACAAATGAACTGTTAAACTACCTTTTCATGAAAACCCTTTCTGGCATGTTTCGCACACGTACGGCTTCTCTTCGGTGTGGACGCGGTAATGCCTTTGCAAATCTCCCTTCTGAGAAAACGCTTTATTGCACAACTCGCAGGAATGAGGCTTCTCCTTCGTGTGCGTTCTCAAATGCTGCCTCAGAGTTGAACTTTGCCCAAATGCTTTACCACACGGGATTCCGGTTTTGACTCTTGAAGCGAGCGGTCGTGTTCACACCCCGCTCCTGATCCTTAACGGAATTTTTCGACAACTCGCTATTTTAGCTCTACTTTTTGATTTTAATTCGATTTTGATTTATCTTTCACCTTCTTTTGTCTAACAAAATGAACGATAAGTTAAATGTTAATCCGGATGAGGATCCGCCGCCACCACCTCCACCGATCATATACTACACATCCCCGGCAAGCCCGGCTATGACATCAGATCAGGAAATGGACGTAAATCATGCAAAAGAACAGGGAAAGGACACTAACAAACAATCACCTGCCCCGACCATAAAAGTAATCACGGACGAGTATGTGCTAATGAATCAAGCGGTTCTAAGGACGGCCTCTGCCTTTAAGGTAAGGCTTATCCAGAATGCAGCGAAACTCAGGAAAACAACTGTTGACGACCCATCTGCCTCAGCACTCCATGCTGAGATGACCGAAATTTACAAACAAATGGATTTACTTAAACACGAGTACGGAATTGCACTTTTTCAAATACCGTCACTCGCGGAGATCGAAGACAGATGCCTCAGGGCACAACACGCCAGGAACGAACTGTCATCAGACAATGCCCCTGCTCTTCCCATCCTAGACAACTCAATTGAAGTGGCTAAAGCCACCAACAACAAAAGGAAGGTCAAACGACCAGCCGACGCTGAAGGGTTCATCTCCCCAGCCAGGCACCTCATCGCCAAACAAAGGCGTGAAATTGAAAAAGCATCAGCATCAGTACCACTTAAAAACTCTTTTGCCGCCGCCGGGAATATAAACAATATACCTGAGCTAAACGAAAACGCCGTATATGATGCTCGGCCACCACCGATTTACATCCAACCAAAGCAGGATTGGGACCTGACCCTTACAGTTCTAAAAACCGAAGTCCCTCTCATCCAGTGTAAGTACACCGGCAGATTTATGAAACTGTCGACTAGCACGGATGATGATTTCCGCAAGCTCACCAAATTCATGGAAGAGCGTGGACTGGACTTCAAGAGCTACTCCCTGAAAGAGGAGCGGCCATTAAAAGTCGTAATTAGAGGGCTTCCAGCCAACACCAACACCACAACAATAATTCAGGAACTTACCGAAGAGGGCTTTGAGGTCGGAAAATTATCCCGTCTCTCAAAGTTCCGAACAAAAGAACCTATGCCTCTGTTTTACCTTCAGGTAAAAAAGAATCAACACGCGGACGGTATTTACAGAGTAACAGAATTACTGGGAGCTGAAGTTTCCATCGAAGCCTACCGTGGGCGCCCTGGCCCCAGCCAATGCTGGAATTGCCAGGGATACTTCCATTCTTCAGAAGTATGCCGCCTCCAGACCAGGTGTGTCAGATGTGCAGGATGCCACAAGGCTGAACACTGCACCCGACCATCGGACCAGCCACCAACTTGTGTGAACTGCGGGGGCGACCACGCCGCTAATTGGAGGGGCTGCCCCAGATGCCCCAGCGCAAAGAACAAGGCCAAACAGCAAAAGGCCCAAAAAAAGAAGCCTCAGTGCCCCATACCACCACCCAGGCCAGTATCCCAGGAGCTGTCCTACGCCAGCCTCACCGCAGGTGTACACCAGGTAACGAGACCAACTCCACCCCAAGGAATCCACAGGATGCCGGTAACTACCCCACCACCTCCCGCGGCACGCGTCACTCACGCGCCATCGCCAGCGACTCCAGCCTTTGTCCAACAGCCGACCACTTCCGGCCCCGACTGTACCGAACTAATAGGCCAGCTGATGAAATACACGGAGCAGGGGATGGACGGTCTAATCCTTTCCGAAGCGTTCCGTGTATGCCTACCTCAACTAAGATTAGAGACTGATACCCACTCTAGAGCGTACCTGATCTTCTCCACCTATTGGAAGATCGTAGCAGCGAACAGAGCCCATTAATGTCTAACGCCCACTTGGAACTCCTCAGGATTGCCACCTGGAACGCAAATGGACTGCGTTCCAAAATCAACGAGGTAAGAGAATTTTGTTTAGAGCAAAACCTCGATGTATTTTTGGTCCAGGAAACTAAGTTAAGACCTGGAGAGACCCCACTGATCGCAAATTATCGATTCTATCGTTTTGATAGAATCACTCAAAATTCTAATGTAAGCGGAGGCACCTGCATTTATATTAAAAGTAGTATCAGGCACCATGAACTACCTGCTCCGCGCCTTAATTGCGCCGAGGTAGCCATGATTCAAATTCATCTTAACGATTTTCCACCCATCATCATCGCTTCGACTTACGTCGCACCTACAAACCCAGGTGGATACCCGGTGGAGGACATCGATACTATATTGAAATCTGGACCTAATGTGATCCTAGCCGGCGACCTAAACGCTTTCCACTCTAGTTGGAATTTCGGACGTTCTAATCGAAATGGATTCAAACTGAACAAATATCTGAAATTACAAAGAGGATTGAAAGTCGTAGCCCCCCCTCGACCTACTAGATTTAATATTATTAGTAACCGCGCGGGTAATGTCCTAGATTACGGCATTTTTAAATTTATTCCTTTTAATTGTAATGTAGAGGTGATAAATGATCTTGATTCAGATCACCTACCTGTTTTGTTTACCTTTGAAACCAGCATAGAATCACTGAAAGGTCCAGACCAACTTTTGACCAATTGGGAGGATTTCAGCTATACGCTAAGCTCTAAGCCACTCCCACTTATGCATTTAAGCGAACCCGCTGATGCGGAGCAACTCATTCAGGACTTGGAGCTCACTCTGCAAGGAGCTCTGAGAGATTCATCTAAACCTAAATTTAAGCCTCCACCTGTTAGGTTTCCAAGCGAGCTTAAAAATGAAATTAAATATAGAAATGCACTACGTCGGTTCTGGCAAGAATCTAGAGATCCAAACGCCAGAGCCGATTATTTCAGGCAGGTAGCAGTCGTCAGGTTAAAAACTAAAGAATTCTCGCAGCAACGATGGGAACACTCCATTCAGGCCATGACGCCTCAGACAACATTATTTAGACGTACGTCTCTGTTGCGAAAACCTTTTTGCAACATTCCACCACTCATACGCTCCAATGGATCTTCTGCTTATGCACCAGAGGAGAAAGCCGAGCTTTTAGCTGATAGCCTACAAGATCAATTTGAAACGCACCACGACGTCGAAGATCCTGTTTTCTTTCGACGCACTAACACCGAAGTAGCAGACTTCCTTCAACAACCACACGTAAATGATATCAGTCAGGTCAGCCCAGCGGAAGTCTGTGAATTCATTAGGAAAATTAAACCTAATAAGTCTCCTGGGATTGATCGCATTAGTAATCGGATGTTAAAATCTTTACCTTATACATATGTGCTACTGATCACTTATCTAATAAATTTTTTAATTGATAAGTGTTATTTCCCACAGAGCTGGAAAACTGCCGTAGTCATTCCTATTCCAAAACCTGATAGCAATAGGGCCTACCCTCAAAATTACCGTCCAATCTCACTACTCAGTGGAGTGAGTAAAATATTCGAATATTCGATTCTTAAACGCCTGGATCAGCACTGCACAGACCATAATTTACTCATACCTGAGCAATTTGGGTTCAGATCCCAACTCAGTACTTCTCACCAGCTCTTACGTGTTAATGAGCTGATCCATGATGGCTTTATCAATCGTAAATCTACGGGAATATTATTTCTGGACGTAGCCAAAGCCTTTGACAAAATTTGGCATAATGGCTTACTTCTCAAGCTCATCCGACTTGATTTTTCGCCCCAGTTTATTAAAATTATACACTCGTATCTCACTTCACGTAATTTCAGAGTGCGAGTGGGAGGGACCATTTCCAGCGATCATCCAATCAGGAGCGGGGTACCACAGGGTTCACTGCTCGGTCCTAGATTATTCTTAATCTCTGTGAACGATATTCCTAAGCCAGAGTTCTGTAAACTGGCCATGTTCGCAGATGACACAGCGATTATTGCACAGCACAAGACACCAAACTCCGTCGTTGCATTGCTCAATAATTATATTTCTCGCTTGGAAAGTTGGTTGACCACCTGGAAGATCAAAGTAAATCCTTCTAAAAGCGCGTGCCTCTTGTTTACACGTAAAAAGAACGTCGGTTCACTTTTGAATGTCACTCTTTTCGGCCAACCAGTCCCCTGGGTTACTGAGTATAAGTACCTGGGGTTAATTTTTGACTCAAAATTAACCTATAAGACCCACTTTGCCAAAGTAGTTGCAAAAGCAACTGCTGCTAGCGTAAAGCTAAGAAGCCTAATTTCTCGTAAGAGCAGGCTAGCGATCAGACACAAGGTTTTGCTCTATAAGTCAATCCTTCGACCAATTCTCTTATATGGATGTCCTATTTGGGCGTCCTCCTCTATCGCAAATCTCAAGAAGCTCCAAGTGTTTCAAAACAAACAGATAGCTATGATAGTCAACGCCCCGTGGTTTGTTAGAAGGAAACAACTCCACAGAGACCTGAATATAGAACCCATTATGGACTATATTTTCAAAATTTCTAAGAATTTTCATTCTAAATGCCCTCAGATCCGCAACGAAGCGATCAGACAAATACCTGTATACCATCCAGGTGTGGCTAGCTCCAGGAAGAGACCCAGAGCCATCTATGATCAGCAATGGGAATCTTTCCCGGCATTGAAGAGGCGTTGTGGATTTTATCCTACAACCGCCGATCCTACCGCTGTGGCTGTTGTCTAGTCACTCCGATCACTTCAAGCGAATCTGAGCTGCTAATCTTTGGCATATAAAACTTAAACTTGTTTATTTGCTACGATGTGCACCTTAAATTAGAACATGGCTATCTGACTCTTTAAGTTGTAATTTTAAAATTTAATTATAAAAAAAAAAAAAAAAAAAAA
>BPLQ01003105.1:47217-65581 GCA_021605075.1 Caerostris darwini
TTTTTTTTTTTTTTTTTAATTGTTCACTTTTATTAATTACATTTATCTTCTAATTGTTCGCTTATTTTAATTAATTTCTTGTAATCTTTTACCAGCATTAGTTTTTACTTATTTGCAATAACCTTGACTTATTGTTTACGTATAACTTTTAAAATTCCGTTACCTGGCTTGAGTCTTATTTTATAATTTAATGTTAAATCTTAATCTTTTCTATAGTAAATCTGAACTGTTCGCTGCTCGCGCTTAATTATAATTATTTATTCTGTATATTATGTATAAAAATTTGAAAAAAGTATATACTTTCCTAGTCTTGGCTAGGTTTTGAAGAAATGTATAAACTTGACTCATGACGCCATCTATCGGCAAAATAGTCAAACACCTATGTAAACAAACTGTGTCAACACAGCTTGTATGTCGCACCTTTTCATCATTTTACTTTTATCTTAAATTCTTTATTTTATTTTATTCATTTAAACTTTGTTTAACTTTAATCTTTATTTTTTGGGCATCGTCAACGGACTCTTAATTGTACCTAAAGCTTTAGCTTTTTCGATCTCCTGCTTTAATTGTTTGCAAGCAGGAGGTGTTTTTCTTAAATTTATCCCTTTGTTTTTCTTTTTCATTATTATTCAGTAATTTTAAGCAACCCCATTTTGTGCTAATGTTTTAATTAATTTAAGATGTGGAGGTGTTGTGGCTCTTAAAGCCACCTAGGAACTCCGAAATAGGTACGCCCGTTGCCCGTTGCCCTTTACCACACGAACTGCATTTGTGCGTCTTCTCATTGGTGTGAGTGACCATATGGCTCTGAAGATCCGCCTTTCGAGAGAAGCCATTGTTGCATATTTCGCAAATGTGAGCTTTTGCTCCCTCGTGAATTATTAGATGCTTTTTTAAATATTTTTTTGTAAGAAATTTTTTGTCGCATATTTCACACGCATGAGACTTTGTTCCCGAATGGCAAATCGAATGCTCTTTCAATGCCTTTTTCCGAGTAAATCGTTTTCCGCAGATGTCACACAAAAAACAATTCTCTTCCACAGTTCGTCCATCAAATTCAGCCATTGCTTAATGTACTTAATTACCCGGAAGATTCAATTCAGAGGGAAAAAAATGTCGTCCACTTCAGTAAGAGAAGCGAATTTTATATCGATGCAAAGAAGTTCCTTTAAATAATCTCAGAAATGGCAAATTTTCTTCACTTCGTTTCGTGATATCAAATTGCCAACAAATAAAAAATACCGCAGTATTCTTTCTTTTGAAAAAGTAATTCATCCAAGTAGGCTTTCTTGGTGGTAAATTCCAAATAAAATATTAATATTCTAAAAAGGAGGGCCTGAATGGCCGAGTGGCTAGCGCTCCGGCGCTCGATCTCACATGTTTCTGGTTCGAGTCCCGGCTGTGCCATGAATGTTGGTAGTGGTTCGGAATCTACTTCAAACCGTAGGTCCCGGTCTAATAGAATCGTAGGGCATTGCGGGGGCATTGTTACTCCGCATCCGTGGCACATTGTCTTCGTGTCCAATAATGCAAGAATCAAATTGCTTTTCCGTTTTTTTTCTGTTTGAAACTACCGTGCTACGAGAGCACTATTTTGAAGATACTAGTCTTGATGTAGACATCGAATCTGGGCGGGATATACTTTCTGCTGAGCATTGACAAGAGATGAAATGTCTCCATTTGTTAAATGCATGCCACGGTGGACCAGGAACCATGCCACCAATAACAGGAACCGAAATGAGCAGCTCATGTTTGAAAGAAGACGACAGTTTTTTCCGTATGACGATTTCTTTTATTTCTGGTATTAGCAGCTGAATTAGCTGGCTAGCGCTCTGGCGCTCTGTACCACAGGTTTCGGGTTCGAGTCCCGGCTGTGCCATAGATGTTTGTAGTGGTTCGGAATCCACTTTAAACTGTAGGTCGCGGTCTAGACCGCGACCTACAGTTTTTTCCGGATGTAAAAAAAAAAAAAAAAAAAAAAAAATACTAATAATAATAAAAGTAAGATACAAAATAAAAGAAATTAAAATTAAATTTAAATTCAGTACAATTAGGGACCAGTTGTCGATGACAAAATAATTAAAAGTAAACAGAGTCTTATAGACTCATTGAACCAAGTACACAGGGATTATGCTGAACGGTGAGAGCAGTTGAATATTGGTAGCTGTAAAGTAAATATGTTAGTCCACACACAAAAAAAAGGCCATAATCAGGACCGTATTTTTATAATTTTCAATTTTATAGTTTTTATTTTTATTTTATTGGTTTTATTCCATCCTTTTATTTTCCTAACAAAAAAAAAGGGGGGTAAAAAAGCGTATAATAAAAACCTAACTGTTCACTAGCCGTTAAGAAAGGATTATGGTGCACAACGTAGCATAAATATAAAAATTGTGAATTGTGCCGAGGTGCCGGATTCGAAACCTCAACATTACGGTCGGGAGTCCGTCACCTTACCTCTGCGCCAATTCATTTTGTTTACAAATGAGCGGCGAACTTTTAAAGCCAAACCACTCCTCAGATACACAGTGAGTTAACTAGTCTCAGTAGACGTAAAATTACAACATTAAATCCACTCCGTTACCTGAACTCGCGATCGCTTGTTCAGGATAACAGCCATGATGTCTCTTAACTCTAGGAAAACAATCATAGGAGACGTCATAAACTGCCCTTGGGCGTTTCTGCGAACTTTTCACCCCAAGGTGATAGGTAGGCAGACGACGGATTAACTCATTGCTAATCTGGGGACATTTTTCAAGAAAATTCTTAGAAATTTTGATTAGATAATTTGGAATAGGTTCGACGTCTAGATCTCTATGGATGATCTTTCGACGAACGAACCATGGCACATCAGCAATCATAGCCAGGTGTTTATTCTGAAACACCTGAAGTCTCTTGATATTGGTGAGGGAAATGGAGGCCCAAATCGGGCTACCATAAACCAGAATAGGTCTAATGATAGACTTATAGAGCAGGAGCTTGTGTTTGATCGCAAGCCTACTCTTTCGAGAAATTAGGCAGTTGAGCTTAATGCTCGCACCAGTTGCTTTAGCAACTGTGTTCTTAATATGGGAATTAAAAGATAATTTTGCGTCTAAAAACAACCCCAGGTATCTATATTCAGTTACCCAGGGGAAGGGCTGGCCAAAAAGAGTGATTCTCCCTAGTGGAGAAATAGAACGCTTCCGAGTAAATAACATACAGGCTGATTTGGTTGCATTTACTTTGATTCTCCAGGTGGTTAACCATTTTTCTAGTTTGTAAACATAAAATTGAAGGTCTTTAACAGCAAGCTGAGGTGCTTTGTTCTGTGTAGCAATTGCTGTGTCATCAGCATAACGAAAAAGATTCGTCTGACAATCCCTCGGGATGTCGTTGATGTAAATATTGAACAAGGCGGGCGCTAATAGCGACTCCTGTGGTACACCCCCTTCTATTGGTTTGGGTGAGGAAGTAACTCCACCTACTCTGACTAAGAAAGCTTGCGTTTGTAGGTAGGAGCAAAGATTCTTAATGATTTGGGGAGAAAATTCAAGTCGCATTAGCTTGAATAATAAGGCAACGGCAACGGACATTTCTTCAAGGAATACCTCTGCAACAAAACTGTCACTAAAACTCCATATCATAAGTTAAAATTAAGGAATTAAGAATAAAAATCAGCATTAAAGTTAAAATTAATTTAACATGATAATAATTACTAGAGTAATAACTCTGGAAAATAAAGGTAATAATAATAAAATAAAAGATAGAATTTATGTAAAAATTAAAAATAAAGATTTTTAAAATAAAAATGATTAAGAGTGAAGAAATAATTAGGGGTCCATTGCACATGCCGTTTTAAAAGTTCTAAAGAAACTCAGTTAAATTTACTAGAGATAAATATGACCAGTGATTAATTTTAAGTTAAACAAGAGTCATCTTAAACAAGATTAAAAATAAAGAACTTAAAAGTTAAAAATTAAATAAACAATTAAAAAGACACTTACTGGATACAGCAAACGATGAGAACGACACAAGTGTGACACAGGTTTTGTGAAGTGCGGCAAACCACCAATTATCAGGTTGTAAAAGGGAAAACTACCGTGCAACGTTCCCCGGGGGGATAGTTTTGCGGTCGCTTTCTGGTTCTATTGATAGCTTCTCGGGTTCGAAACGAAGTGCTTCACACAAGCAGTCTAATGGACCCTCCGTCTTTTGACTGAGGGGAATGAATCGAATTCATGGTAAAGGATGGCTCTAGGCCTTTTTTGAGAGCTGCGTTCTGCTGGATCGTATGCAGGAATTGCCTGAAGTAGTTCGTTTCGAATCTGAGGGCATTTTGTGAAAAAGTTTTTGCAGTAATTTTTGATATAGTCAAGAATTGGTTCTACTTGGAGATCATTGTGAATTCCTTTCCGTCGAACAAACCAGGGTGCATTGACGAAGTCGCTTAGTCTTTTGTTTTGATAGACTTGCAGCTTTCTCAGATTGCTCATGGAAGTAGCTGCCCATATGGGACAGCCGTACGTGAGAATTGGTCTCAGAATAGAGGTGTAAATAAGTACTTTTAGTCTAATTGGGAGTCGGCTTTGCCTAGAAATTAGTTGATTCATTTATTTGCTGATAGCTGTTGTTTTTGCTACCGTAGCTTTGAGTTGAAGGTTAAAATTTAGTTGCGAGTCCAGTATGATGCCAAGATATTTATAATTATCAACCCAATATATTGGTTGTCCGTATATTAGTAGATTTCGTGGATTTTCGAAACGTTTTCTGGTGAAAAGAATGCTCGCACATTTATTCGTGTTAATTTTTACTCTCCAATTGGTAAGCCAGTTTTCGAGTTTGTAGCATTGTTTTTGAAGTCTGTTCACTATGATGTTTGTTTGTTTGTGTGTGGTAGTAATGGCGGTGTCGTCAGCGTAGGTAGCTAAATGACAGTTGTCAGCCGGAGGTAGATCATTGAAATAGTGGAGAAAAATAATTGGACCGATAAGAGAACCTTGAGGTACGCCACTGAGAATTGGCCTGGGAGAAGAAATATAATTTTCCACTCGTACTCTGAAGCTGCGCTGAGAGAGATACGAGTTGAGAAGCTTGATAAGCTGAGCAGGGAAACCCATCAGGATTAATTTGGAGATGAGACCATTGTGCCAAATCTTATCAAAAGCTTTGGCAATGTCCAGGAAAAGTATACCCGTGGATTTGTGATAGTTAAAGCCTTCTTGAATCAGTTCAGTGACTCGAAGGGGCTGGTGAGTAGTAGAGATGTTTTTCCTGAACCCAAATTGTTCAGGAAAAATTAGGTTGTGATCTTCGGAGAACTGATTCAGGCGTTTAAGTATCGCATATTCGTATACTTTGCTGAGGCTTTCGTATACTTTTGGGGAGAAAATTCAAGTCGCATTAGCTTGAATAATAAGCCATTATGCCAAATTTTGTCAAAGGCTTTGGCTACGTCCAGAAATAATATTCCTGTAGATTTGCTTTCGTTAAAGCCGTCATGAATCAGCTCTGTCAACCTAAGCAATTGGTGACAGGTTCCTAATTGCCTTCTGAAGCCAAATTGTTCAGGAATGATTAAGTCATGAAGATCGCAATGCTGATTCAGGCGTTTAAGTAACGCAGATTCGAATATTTTGCTCAGGTTACTAAGTAGTGAGATAGGACGATAATTATGAGGGTAAGCCAAATTAGCACTTGGCTTAGGAATGGGGCATACTACGGCGGTCTTCCAGCAAGTTGGGAAATGACAGATCCTAAGTAGAAAGTTAAAAATAATGGTAATATACAGAATAAATTTAATAGGAGTGGACTTTAACATGCGATTATTAATAAGATCCAGACCAGGGGTTTTGTTATATTTAAACCTTCTGATAATATCACAGACTTCCTGTGGAGTAATTAAATCTAAGTCATTAGTATGTGGTTGTTGTAAGAAGTCTGCGACTGTAGAGTTGGCGTGTTCGAAGAAATTTCTATCTTCAACATCGTGATTGAGTTCAAATTGGGATTTTAGACTGTCTGCGAGCAGTTCCGCTTTGTCTTCTGAGGAATAAGCTGCTCGGCCGTTGGCACCCTGCAAGGGCGGAATGTTGTGATATTGTCTGCGTAAATGGGAACATTTCTTCCAAAGTGATGTTGACTCAGGAGTCAGGGCCTCTATGTCGTTTTGCCAGCGTTGCTGTGTAAAGACAGTGATTGCACTCCTGACTTCGTCAAGGGTGCGGAAATAATTTCTGAGATATTCAGGATCTCTGGTACGCTGCCATTTTCGGCGGTATTCCATGTTTCGAAATCTGCCAGTAGGCAGACTGCCTTGGCCCACATTGGGGCAGTTGCGCCAATGATGATGATGATTAGCAGCTGATTTATTTTTTTATTTTAGAGATATTACAATTTTGTGCATTAGTAAGATATGTTTTGGAGGAATTATATATACTTTCACCGTTCGTAGCTCTATAATTCAAATTGGCATTAAAAATAATCCCATAAGTCAATTTTTGTCAATGTCGGCATTCGGAAATCTGTTTATTTACTACAAGTATTACATGGCGGTATTACCGTGGCTTATGTTATCTGTTTACATTATTTTACTGAAAATAAATATCATTAAGGGAACGAAATAAATTTTTTAAAAAAGTTACGGATTCAATGCAATTGTTCAACATTTGAGGTAGACTGGAAAAGGTGGTAGTTGTCAAAATATTGTCCCGAATTTTGTATGATATCAAATGTTAGTACATTGTCAGGTCATTAGATTTAAAAACATTAAATGAAAAACAAATGCTATGAATCGAATAAGAGAAACTTACGTGTTCATCAATCCCAACAAAAGAACATTCCAGCCTACTGATGCAGCATGACCATCGTAAGGAAAGAACACTAAAACGTCCCGTTCGGCATCGCTACACGAGCATCGATTCCATGCAATAGTTCGTTGTGCACTTTTCTTTTTCTAGCTTCTGCTTTGCTCTGAAATAACTTTTAATCTCTATCATTTTCGAGTTTTTTATACTTCTATATTTTTTTATATTTCTAATAGGCCGCATCTATTTCTATTCATTAATTTTTCTATCTAATTTGAAAATTACTATTTCGTCTCTTCATATTGTAGATTATTACGGAGATCCTTGGCCGCGTAGCAGCCACTAGCTCCTTCATTGTAAAATGCTGAAACATAGCGGTGGTCTCATGCCCTTTGATTTAATAAGCAAAATAGATAATTAAATGTCCTTTTTTTAAAAAGAATTATTTATTTTATAAAATTATAAAATGAAAAATAACAAAAATTTCAAAAATGCAGATGTTGATGAAATCAGTTGCATGTAATAAAACAGAATGTGCAAATGTCAAATGAGGAGAAAAAATAGCTTAGTAGAAAAGCGAACTTTTATTTCATCTCTGTAACCATTCAGTCTTCACACTTTCATTTCATTGATGAGTACTCTACCTTGTTTATGATACTCACATTTTACTCAAAGTGTAAACGTACAGCTTCTTCATGAGTATATTGAATTCGTATTTCTATTCACGTTTGAAACTCGCGTCTCTTTCTCGATGTCTGGATGCACGCGCTCTCTCTCTCCTCTGATCACCCATCCTTGCTGGGTTGGAATTTTCCTTCTCAAAATATAAAAAAAATAGAATGGATTTATTTTATCCGTTATTACTCTGACGTTTGTGATAAGGGAATGAATTGAAGGGTCTTTATTAACAGAGTAAAAGTTTGCAGGTGTTTGGTGCAGTAAAGGTGCAGATTAGTGTTTAATGCATGTCAATATACAAATAGCGCCTTTTTCTCATTATAACAGTTATGCGGGTGCATGTCATCTCTTCTGATTCTCCTCCAACTCCATGGAAACGCATTCTGGTTTAAAGATACATAATGCGTAATTCCTGTACAGCCAAGAATCTACTTTCGCTTAATGGTTGAATTTTTGATTAGTATAAAGTAATTGGGGGCATGATGGCCGAGAGACTAGCGCTCTGGCTCTCGGTGCTATAGGTTTCGGGTTCGAGTAGCATTGGTGTCAGGTATGTTTGTAGAGATTCGGAATCCACTTTAAACAGTAGGTTTCAGTCTCATATGATTACTACTACTAATACTGCACTACACCACACCGTGCCTAGAGCTGAGTTGTCCCTATACAGTTTGTTAATGATGTGAGTGAGAAGAAGTCTGATTCGGTTCTTTGATACTGTACAGTCATATGAGACCGGGACCTGATGCTTAATCCGGACCGGATTGCGAACCACTCCAAACATCCATGGCACCGCCAAGATTCGAACCCGAAACGTGCGGTACTGAGAGCCAGTACGCCCCAGTCTCATATGACTGCAGAGCGTTGTGCGTAGGTTTGACAACCCTACACTAAAAAGGATACCTCCTGTCTCGAAATCTTCTAGTAGGCAGACGGTCTCGGCTCACCATGGGGCTGTTGCACCAATGAAGAAGAAGAACGTAATTGATTCAAATTATAATGTGGGTCATTGAAGAGCGTTCCTAATTAAACGTTTTCATAGATAAAATGTCAATTTTCTATTTCCAAACTTTAATGCGTCCTTCTATTCTATCATCTAACAGGAGGTCAATAATCTTTAATATAAGGTCAATATATAATGTAAGGTCAATAATAGAGAGTTTTAGAGAAAACCTCTCTTTTTGGAATGCTTACGAGAAGCGCATCTGTGTATATCCAAGAAAAGCATGCCCGGATTATTCCAACTTTCAAATATAAGAAAGTTAGGCTTTCTTTTCGTTGGCAATCTGGCAATTGCAATAATGAAATGAAATGAAGAAAACTTTCCTTTGTCAGAAAATTGACATGACGGCATTTAATGGAAATTCTACGAACCTACATGAAAATTGCGTCTCCTTTTTCACTGTGAGTAGATAAACAGTTTTTGTTTTCAAATACTACCCTAAACGCAATAAGTAATGGCTCAGTCTGGTGGACCAACTGTGGAAAAAAAATTTTTGTGTGATGTTTGCGGTAAGAGATTTTCTCAAAAAGATAAATTGAAACAGCATTCGATTTGCCATTCGGGAAGGAAGCCTCATGCGCGTGGCATGTGCGACAAAAGATTCCTTAGGAAAAGCAAATTAAAAGAGCATCTTCTAATTCACGAAGGAATTAAAGCTCACACGTGGGAAATATGCAGGAAAAAATTCGTTCTAAAGCATGAGCTTCAATATCATATGGTTATTCACACTAATGAGAAGACACACAAATGCAGTTTGTGTGAGAAAGCATTTGGTCGAAGTTCATCCCTGAGGCGCCATTTGAGGTCTCACACGCAAGAGAAGCCTCATTCCTGCGAGTTGTGCAATAAGGCGTTTTCCACGAAGCAAAATTTGCAAACCCATTACCGCGTCCACACCGAAGAGAAGCCGTATGTGTGCGAAGTAATGTCAAAAGGGGTTTTCAATACGATCAAACTTAACTGCTCATTTTCATACTCACTCCGAAGAAAAGCCATTTGCATGCGAAACTTGTCAGAGGGGCTTTTCCAAGAAGAGAAATTTAAAGTGTCATTTGCTTACTCATTCGAAAGAAGAACTTTTTGGATGTGATGTATGTCACAAACGGTTTTCGCAAAAAAGATATTTATCATGTCATATGAAAATATATACTAAGTAAATGTGAAAAATATTTTTTGCAAATGTATTTCTTAAAATAGACTTCATCTCTCGTGAAAAAACAGGATTTCAGGACTATTGAACGTTAACGACAAATATGAAGAGATTCATTATTCGTATGCATTTCATATCGCGTATTGTTTTTAAAATTTTATTACAGAACTTTCTGCTTTTAAAACGCATTATTTACTTTTTATTGTAATGTTGTGCATTGCATTTCGTGTATTACAAATTGTTTTTCTTTATATATTCTTGACAATGTAATTGGGAATTTTTTTTTCTTGGTTGACTGCCTTGAAACAAAGCCCGTGTACACTCTTGCCTCTAAAAAAAAAGATTTTCAAATGTTGTTTGGAGTAAATTAACATAATTACAGCACTCTTTTGCATTGATTATTTTATGAGATTGACATGTAAAGTAAAATATTTAATTGTTTTTTAACATGTATATAAATGCATTTTTTGAAACTTTAAATTTAAGATTAATCAAAATCTTGAATAACACTTTAATAATAAAGTGTTATTCAAAATTAGATTTTATTCAATGAATGGCTTTCACTTATGACTACTGGATGCTTGTTAAGATAAAACATTTGAATTGGGAAAGTTGCATAAAGATAAGTTCTTTACTATTTTTGCTTCTGCAAGGAAGAAATTCTTTTAAATATACAGGACGACTATTTTAGGAGACTATTTTAGAAAGAGTGTATTTTTGCTTCATCAGTATGCTTTAAACCATGACAACTGACATCATTTGTGATGTTGTGTAACCAATGCATTAAATAAAGATATTTATTCTTTTTCGTGATGTTATTTCTTCAATGTTTGAAATAATGCTTTCTGCATACAGAATTATGGCTGCTTCACTTACCCGTCTGCGTGAAATTCGTAGGATTTCTACTCAAAGAGCTCAAGCGCTTAGAACACAAAAAAATATTTTATTGCAGTTTTATAAACCTAATTTACTTCCCGTCCGAAATGCATGTCCTGTGAAGTGAGTTATTGGATTGACGATTTAAATTGTTGATGTCGCAAGGATGCGCTTGTAAAACAGAACGCAACATTCGGAATCAATCGAAGCTTCCATCGAACCCAGAGTGACACTCGCACTCGTCTCTCCTCTTGCTAAGACATGGAGGAGGGTCGAACTTGTAAGAGGGCATCTGCATACAAACAAACATACAGGTGAAACTAATAAAAGCGTATTAAAAATGTATTTTTTTCCTAGCTTCGGTTGGATTTTTTCCATTGTCATCTTATTAACATTTATGTTTAAAACATGTTTTATAATTATTCAAATATAACATGAATATAACACTTAAACAAATTAAAACTCTTAAAATTGCAAAAAAAAAAAAAAAAAAAAACCGTTCATTTTATTTAATAAACCCTAAAGCTTAACATTTTTTGTAATTTGAAAAAATGCACAGGTATTATGCTATTTTAGAAGTTATGCTAATGGTAAAAAGCGGAAGTTCTTTGTTAGTTATAGCTGTAGATGGGCACCAACAAGCGTTATCTCTTTCTCGGGGAGTAGACAAATGGGAATCCAATGTAGGTGAATTAGACCGCACATGTGGCAGAATGCGCATTTTAAGCTCTTATATATGTGAACAAGTGTTTTCAGCTACGAATCTTAGAAAGAATTATTTCAGAAGTAGACTGACAGATGAGTATTTAGCCTCGTTCCTTAGAGTCAGTACTTCTCACTTCGAACCTCAATATAAGGAACTTTTAAAAATGAAATCGAATTTCATTCATCTCATTACTATATTTAAATTGCAATAATTTTATATTGCTTTTAAAATTTTAGAAAAATGTATCTTCGCCCACGACCCAAAAAGTTTGCCCATCCTTGCCTTAAGGCAAGCGCCGCAACGACGTTACTCACTTAGCACTACCCAGGAGGTGCGTGTAGCTTGAAGATAAACTACGGACGCGGAGTAACATTACCTCCGCAAAGCTCTACGATGCTCTTAGACCAGGACCTACGGTTTAAAGTGGATCCCGAACTACTACAAACAACTATGGCACAGCCGGGACTCGAACCCGAAACCTTTGATACTGAGCGCCAGACACTCGGCCATTCAGGCCCCCTTTAATATTTAAAAATATAGAAGATTTTCGAGAAAAAAACACCACACTAGAAAATAAATCAATATCTCCTTTTTCTTTGTAATTTTGATATGAATACCAGAAGAAACGATATGGAAAAGCAGATAGGTGTTGTACAAAAGCAAAAACTTCACCTTTTCTCAGTAAAAATATATCAATAAATATTCAGCGTCTTCGGTATTCTACTATTCAATTGGCGTCTGAATCCTGAAAGATTTTAGTGCTAGAAATACTGGCAGCCTGATGGCCGAGGCTCTGGCGCTCGGAACTACAGATTTCGGGTTCGATTCCAGCAGCTCTCGTGTACATAAGATGACCTTAGAGCGACACACCACACCTAGAAAGTTCGAGTCTATGTTACAAAACAAAGCCGGAGTGTCCTGGTAGGTTGCTGAGCTAGAAGAACCGAGTTCGAAAACTACAACATATACTACAGCAATATAAATTTTTTTCTTGATCTTTCAATTAGAGTTTTATTAAAATTTCAAATTCTGATTTTAAATACTTCTTCTTCTATAAATATTCGTAATTACTTCTTAAATGTTTTTAATTTCTTGAATGTTAAAAAGTTCTCTTATTATCGTATTTTTTACGCATAAGCATTCCTAGAGGTCTGGATCTTTCAGCGGGTCGTTTTCTACGTTGGTGGATTGCTTTTTCGTCGGAAGTTATATGTATATATACATATGCATATGCAAAGTACATCCGAAGTTTGTTTATTTGGTTTATTAATTTCAGCTACAGATACCTCCAAAAAGGAAAAGTTATTTCTTGGCCTCCCTGTATATGTTTCGAAAATCATGTATGCCACTAAACGCCCACTGGTAGATAATAAATAAATACAAATTTTAAATGTTGCAGGAAGAGAAACTTCTGCAAATTCTTACCTGGTTGTTGATGCAAGTCACTTGCGCACTCTGCCACAAACGTATCCAGTAAATTTGTTTGTGGAAACAGTGATTCCAACACACGCCACTACCGGATCTGAAACTCTGCCCTTCTGCACTTTCGCATTGCTACTTGAACAAAAGAATCGTTCTGAAGAGGAAGGAAACGAGAGAGCAATTAAAAATGCTCTGTTTTTCAATTCCTTCCATTAGCTCACACTCTCCCTATATTCTCCCTTCAAATTTCAATCGTTCATAAAATACTTTTTATTCATCCACTTCAGTTCAAATACATTTTTTTTAACTTGTAGTAAATGACACTGGGTGGTAATACAATTCTTTTCAAATATTAATTCATTCATTAATTTTATCTAATTAATTTAATTTTATTTTATTTAAGTTGCATATATCTACCCATAGATGGCGCCAGATAAATTTAACAAAAATGAATGAAAATTATTTATAAAGGACTTTCTGCAATAGAGTGAAAAAAAAAGTAAGAATTGACTTTACAAAAATGTTTTTTTATATTACTTATTTCTCTTTCAGATGTCTAAGGTGGAGGGCGATTATCTTTCCTGCTACGTGCTGGTTTTTACGCTGTTATCGTGTGTGATCGTTTCGAAAGGCGGCGGCGGTTATGGATACGGGCTCTACGTTCCCGAGGTCGTCACCTACGACACCGTCGAATCTCTGCTGTCCAACTGCTCCCACTCAAACACCTGTCGGGGAAGGAGAACGGGCGACGCGGTGTACGACTACCACTGCAGCTGCGACGACTCCTGCGTCAAGTACGACACTTGCTGCGAGGATGCCAAGCACGGGGCATAGTCTGGAAATGTCATCGAACCGGACGCGAAGTGTGTCTCTCTCAGAGACGGCAGCGAACGACATGTGTTTATGGTCAACACGTGCAAGGTGAAAGGCGTTTATGTAGCGCAGTCGTCCCTACACGTAAACACCGACATCTACACTCACTGTCGCAACGCTGCTGAGGACCACGACAATCCCTTCCTCGTGATTCCAGTGACCAGCAAAGTGACGCGAACCACCTACAAGAACTACTTTTGCGCGGTTTGCAACGAGGACATCCACATGGATCGGCTGACACTCTGGGATTTGAGTCTGGAAGGGCAGTCAAACGCTTCGGAAGTGCATCTCATGTCTGCCCTGAGGTACAGCACTAAGTTCAAGTCCTGGGTGGTCATGAGGAACGGAAGAAACATTTTTAAATCTTCCCGTGTGTCCATAGGCCTTGAAGTTCCCGACAGTGTAGTGTCCGTGGTGCAGTTTTGCCGGAAGGACATCTTGGCAAAATGTGCCACCGCCTGGACCGAAGAGACTGAAATAGAGAAGTGTGGCTCTTACATGGCCGTGGTGGCTCATTGCAAGGGGAAAAAGGAGGTCCTCTACAGAAATCCCCACTTCGCAATATGCAATCGCGTAGAGGTCAGCAGTCTAAGCTGTGGTAGATGCAGCTGGGAAGACAACATTAGAGTCAAAGAAGGCTTGTTTCGCATTGTGTTACGCGGCAGAATAATGAGCAGATACCGAGGATGCATTTTCTGGATAATGTAGATGATCAATGGGAAATGACGAATGTCATACTGGAGCAGGGGTGACCGACCCAAATGATCATGCGGGACACTTTGGAAATGCATCCTAACTCTGCTGGCAGCATATAAAATTGTATATTCCTCTATTAGATTTAGACCCACTGTAGACAATTTTTCAGAGCGAAAAATTTATATTTTTGTTTACTACTATTCTTACATGCAAACATAGGTATTGTAATATAAATGATACTAAACGCACATTCCAAAGAAATATATAACACTCAAAATGAAATATAAAAAGTATATAATTATAAACGAAATTAAAAAAAAGGAAATCATTAAAAAATATTTATTGGACTCGTGCGATATGTGTTTCTCCACTCTTTCACTTAGCTTTTACAAATCGACCTCCATTTGGGTATTTGCACATCGTAATGGGTGTTACGTCCGTTATGGTTGAGCGTGTTTTGTGTTGGGTCAATTTCATTTTCCAAAAACTGATTCGCACGTGTAAGTTGAACCAAAAGCGCTAACAATTTCAACTAAGAATCTGGTTTTCTCTGCTATTAACAATCAACTGTGCGTATCTAGTGATGATCACTTAAAGTAAATATAGAACCTTTTTTTTTTTCTTCTAATGCAGCTGGCAAACACTTAGACAGCTGTCTTGGAAATAAAATTTAAAAAAAATGATGCACATTTAGTGCAATTTTTCGACATTTAAGGTAGACGGAAAAAGTTTGTTGCTATCAAAATATTATCACAAACATTATGCTATAAAAATAAAAAGAAAGGTTTTATTTCATTAGATTGTCAGATTTAAAAAAAGAAAGGAAATGCTATGAATCGAATAAGGTTTGGTTTGTCGCTCTTCGGTCATTTTGTGCGCACGAGGGTATGTGCAATAATGTCTTCAGTGTTTTGTCATTGAAATGTCATTACTTAATAGTGTGAAAATTTTTGCTTTGTTTTTCCCCTATATTCTAGAGCAAAACTTGAAGTTTATTTTTCCATATTAGATTTCTTTCAGTCTCGCTTCATTCAGATAATTGTTTCATTACTTTTTCCTTTTATCCGTCTTTTATTGCAATTTTTTTCTGCATTCTGTGTTTACGCAAATTTGCATACATCATTCTTAAAATGAAAATTGCCATCTCCACTCCAGACCATTAATGGGGTGTTCCGTAGTAGTTGAAGTAGTAGTAATTATTCTTAAACATGATCTAGATCACTGAAAGAATGCTCTAAAATAAATTATTTTATCCTATGCTTTAAGGGGTCTGAATGGTCGAATGGCTAGGGCTCTTGCACCCTGTGCCGCAGGTTTCGGGTTCGAGTTTCGGCGGTGCCGTGGATGTTTTGTGTGGTTCGGTATCCACTTTATGCAGTAGGTCCCGGTCTAATAGAGTTGCGGGAGTAGTGTCACACGCGTCCATAGCTTATCTTCAAGCTACACATGCCCACCGGGTAGTGCTCAAAGAGTAACAGCCAAAAAAAAAATGAACTGTCTCCGCATTGCCAGCTACATTAGAACAGCAGCATTTTCCACTCCTCATTTCATTAAAAAAAATTTTTTTCATTTCCTAGCCTATTTTAAATAGAAATAACTTATTCTGATGTTACTTTTTTTAAACAGACACAAAGAAAATTATCTGAGAATCCTCTTATTTCTTGTGCTATCTTTGAAAAAAAAAAAAAAGAAACCTTTCGAAAAGATAAATTTAATTTTCAAAATTTGTGCTTCGTCATTTTCAAAATCAGTGCTTTTCTGTTCTTATCTTATTTACCAGGGTTTAAAAAAAATAATCAATTTTTTATGAATGATATCTGGAAATAAACTTTCCCGTGACGAAGTGTCGCTCAATTTGTTGAAATACACTTTTCATGTATTAAAGTTCTTCACTGATGAGTGACGACATTACGTGAAACGATTCTTCATGATTTCCAGCCCGTCTTGTACTTTTTAAAAGGTGCGTTTCATCCTTTTATTTTATTTTTATTCAATTCCTTCTATTAGCTCACACTCTCTCTATATATATATCTTGTTTAAATTTTCAATCGTTCATAAAATTCTTTTTATTCCTTCACTCAAGTTCAAATACTTTTTTTTTAACTTGCAGTGGATGACACTGGATGTTCGTACAGTTTTTTCAAATATTAATTCCGTAATTAAATTTAATCGTTAATTTTAGTTTTTTTTAGATTTAAGTTGCATATATCTACCCATAGATGGCGCCAGATAAACTTAAAAAAAATGAATGAAAATTATTTATAAAGGACTTTCTGCAAGAGAGTGAAAAAAAAAAGTAGGAATTGACTTTAAAATTTTGTTTTTTTTTATCTTACTTGTTCATTTTAATTGGAATCATGAAACAGACACCTGACTGTATCAGATAATCGCCTGCTGTTATTTTTGTTTCTTTAGTTTTTTTTATCAATTGATGCAGGTTGCTTATCTGCAATAGTTTCGTATTGATGAGATCCGTTTTCGTTTTTTGTCCGTCTCTGCTTTCGTACTTCCGTGTGCTGTTATCAGCGGCTCGATTATTATCCGCAGTTTGGACTCTTCTGTTATCAACTGACGCTTATCACGAAAGAAAGCTTATCAAAAGAATGACTTGAAGTTAATTTCCCATTTCCCGGGCATTCATCGGCATAGCAACCAACACATATTTTTTGCTGATCTAATTCACCCGAATCACTCTGATTAATTGCGTTCGCTGTGAAGGCACAAAAGGCTGTTTTAATTGTAATATTTGGTTTTTTCCTTAATTCACTGAATTCTTGCAACCGATATTTGCAGTTTTAGATATCGGTACTTTTGATAAAAAGAAAACCGTTCAACAAAGATGAATGCGGATGATGCGTCACCAAGTGCAGACGACTCGCCTCTCGGTGGAATGAAAGGGAGCTCGGAATGTGATGAAGGGTCGGAGAAGGGCCTCGACCCCCTCGACTTCATTCTCGCCACTAACATTCCCGTAAAAACCTACAGATTCAAATGGAACATTCCACACTTCTCGCTTCTGTCTGCCGACACAGTGCTGTTCAGCACCGGGATCCATCCTCTGGGCTCAGCATGGTGCAGATTGAAACTGGTGAAATACGAAGCTGGGTTTGGCTTGTTCCATGTTAATAAGCTGCCATCAAGGCAAAACTATTCCGAGGAAAATAAAATGGTGCGATCTAACTTTGGATTCGCTGAATATGATGAAAAGCAAATTAACATCATTTCATCAGTAAAGAAGGAGGAAGTCGAAGAAAGAGAATTGTCGCCAGTAGAGAATGCTGCTTATTCCCAATTAGATTATCTTGTAACAGCTAAGGACATCAATGGGAAAGAATGGACCAAATGGTCAGTTACTTTACCTAGCCCGAACACAGATGGAGACACTATCATTGGCAAGTATATCAATACTGGTAATAATTTTTCTTTTGATTCACTGGTTTTGGATTGCTGTCTGAAAGTGACCCTGAGACCCACTACGGAAGAGCAATCTTTCAATGACAGCCCTACTCTCAGCTGCCAGGATTGGAAAAACCTTTCAAGGGATTTAAAAACGCTCTACCAGAATGCTTTGAACTCTGACGTGACGCTGTTCGTGAAAAGTGATCCACTTCGAGCCCATAAAGCAATTCTTTCGGCCAGGTCCCCCGTCTTCAATAAAATATTCCACCACGACATGCAAGAGAGCGAGCGAAATACCGTCGATATCGCAGATGTCCCGATGGACACTCTCCGAAAACTGGTCGAGTACTTGTACACGGGAGTAGTCGAGGACGTGAGCATTGGTTTCCAGGACTTGTGCGACCTGTACTACGCTGCTGACAAATACGAGGTGACGGACCTGCGGAATAAGTGCGGGAACACCCTCCTGTCCAGCGTCGCGGCGGACACTGCGATGCAAATCTTGCAACTGGCTGACAGCCACAGCGACCAAGATCTCAAATCTGGAGCACTGGAATTCATCAGACTCAATTTGGAATCCGTAACGAGCACAGACGCCTGGGAGAGTTGCGCGAAGAGCACGCCCATCCTTGCCGCTGAAGTTCTCAATTTCTGCGCAAAAGAGCACGATTAAATCCACGTCATATTAAATATGTTTCAATTTGTCAATATTGGAGATTAGCACTTGAACTACAAAAATGTAAACTAATTAGCAAATGCAGCATTTTTTTTTTTTGGAA
>BPLQ01003105.1:65591-156224 GCA_021605075.1 Caerostris darwini
GGGATTGCCAAAGTTATGCATCAGACTGCTTTGTCAAATGGTCCTAATAAGGTGGCCTGGAAACGAACTCGCAACCTCTTTCTCCAAACAACCATGATTCACAGCCATTTTTCACGGACGAAATCATTGTTTTTATTCAAGTGATGGCAGCTAACACACACGGTACGTTGAAATTTGGGATATTAAGACTATTAAATGCTATTATGAAAATTTATTTCAAAACTTTTAAAAATGCTTGGAATGTTATTTTAAGATATTTTAATTCAATTTGTTGAATGTAAAAAAAAAAAAAAAAACAATTACATTTGTGCGTTTTTTTATATATATAGAAATTGTGAAACTTTGAGCTAAATTTCTAAAAATTTGACTTTATTCTTGCTGTATATGTTAATTAAATTATTGTTGTGCATATTCAAATGATTATTCCTCCATTGTTTTTTTCATTTAAGAATGTGTGTAATAAATTCTTTTTTGATTGGATTAATAATTGATCAGTTATTATTATTACTATTTGCATTACTTATGATAATTATTATTGTTATTTTTTTAAATTTTTTTTTTGATTGAAGGACAAGATGAAAATACATGGATATGTCTTTGTCGTCAAAATAAAAATTTTATTAAGAAATTCTTTTTAAAAATCTATATTAAAAAGAATTCTTTATCAAATGAAACAGTTTCCGCTGAAATTACAAGGACTGAACAATCTTTTTTTTTTTTTTTTTTTTTGCAAATAATTCTTTATTATTATTATTATTTTTTTTGTGTGCTTATCTTGTGGGAAGGAAAACTTTCGATGCCCTCTACACTAGATAGTGGGACAAAGTTTTATTTTTCGATAAGAAGTCACAATGTTATTTTCTGACAACATAATGTTATACCCACAAATGAAGTTCACGTTACCAAAAACTCAATGATACTAATACTCCAAAAAGTTTTAAATTTCCTGATTAGGAAAAGAGAGTTCCTGCACTGTTTCCAGAAGAAGATTTATCTCAAATTATAAAAAAATTGGTTACAAAATTTGGACTGGAGAGTCAAGATGATAATAAAATAAAAACTAAAATAAACATTAGATTGAATTTGTAATGAGTTCGAAGTAGATTGTAAAAGAAAAATCAAATCCCTTTCATTGTTATTAGATCAAATAAATTAATATTTATATATATATAATTAAATACTAATACAATTAAATACAGAAAAGTAAGAGAATCAATAAGAAATTGTTGAGTAATATATTTTAAAACTGATGTGAAGAAAATGGCGCTATGCCACTTGGCGGTCGATTTCATTTTTACTCTACATTTTGTAACTGAGCTGTGTCCAATCTTTAAAATTCCGGAGACCACGTTTGAACCCCCTTTTTAGTGGTTCGGAATCCACTTTAAAGCATAGGTCCCGGTCTCTTATGACCATCACATCACATCCTATGAGCGTCACAGAGCCCAATCGGACTTCTCACTCACATCATTCCCAAACTGTATAAAGGCAACTCGGCTCAAGGCATAGTGATATGGTGTACTACTAGCAGTAGTAGTTACCCTCTTACAAGTTCGAATATCCTTCATGTCTGTGCAGAAGCGGCCAAGAGGAGACAGAATCAACGGAATAGATGGAAGATTTCAGTTAATCAGAATGTTATGTACTGTACCACAAGCGCATCCATGCGACACCAACAATTTATTTCATCAACTCGGTAACTGACTCGGTCGCTGGACGCGAACCTCAGAGATTCATACAAGAGGTAAATTACTTTTATGAAAACAGAATAAAACAGCATTTTTCAGCTCTAAATTTTAGAGCTTTTTCACCAGCAATCGCATGCATTTCAGAGAGAGAAGTGCATCAGTTGCAATTTCCTAGAAAGCAAGTAAACATTTGAAGAAATAACAGAACAGAAAAAGGAATAAATGTATTTATTCAAAATATCTTTTAAAGTTCATCACAAATAGTATAAGTTAAGTACCAAAAACTTACAAAATATTATTTGTAGAGATAATTGAAAGGATTTTCTGAACAATTTGTTCTGATTTATACAAAAGAGGAATGCACACCATTTAGGCTTAAACATTCAGACACATTAGAAAATTTAAAAATATATATCTACTGTGTATAAAATAGTCTAAAGAGAATAAAATTTAGTACATAAAAGATAAAAGTAACATTTATATTAAAAGAGGAAGTTTCACAATACAAATTTTAAAACAATACACGAGATGAAATGCATGCGAATAATGAATCTTTCCATATTTGTCATGAAAGTGCAGTCAGTCTACTGTGAATCTCGTAGAGGAATACAAACCGTTCATGCTTAACATTCAAGCACATTAGAACACACAAAAAATATAAACTCATGTTTGTGAAAATTGCAACACCATGAAGGACTTACGCGAATGATCTGAGATTTTCAGGAAATGCAAATTAGCGCATGATATGTAAATGATTAGAATTTCAAATCCGTAGCGCATGCGTATGCTGAGCAGCGCCCTCTGAACGTCGGATGGATCCGAATAAATAGACGGCTGTAGCGAGGCGTGTATGGTTATCGGTGGTTATCTGCTAATGGTAAAAGTTAGCTCAATCGTTACTTATGTCTCTTCGACGAAAGAAAGCGATATTTGAACAACTTCCAAAGTTTGAACGGGGGAGAATCATCAGCCTTCGTGAAGCTGGATTGTCTTATCGTGCAGTAGCCGCTCGTGTGCAACGTAACAGCAGGACAGTGATGCGTCTTTGGAAGCAGTGGACGGACGAGTGTCGGACAACTCGGAAATCCGGGAGTGGACCCCGAAATGGGACGTCAGCTCGCGATGATAGACACCTGGTCCGCATGGCGCTGACGGGCCGTACAGCTTCCTCTAGACAATTAGCAGCACAGTGGTCAATAGCTACAGGTGTTTCATTGTGTGCTTCATCAATTCGTAGACGTCTGCTGCAGCGTGGACTTCTTTATACAGGATCCCTCTCACGCTAAACCATCGCCGCCTGCGGCTACAATGGGCCGCTCAGCATAGAGACTGGCGTGCTGATTGGCAGCATTTCGTGTTTTCTTACGAATCCCGCTTTAATTTGTGGTACCATGATGGCCGCATTCGTGTCAGACGCTATGCCGGTGAACGCCACCTTCCGGAGTGCATTATCGAACGCCACAATGGACAAACACCCGGAGTTATGGTCTGGGGTGCCATAGCATATCATGGACGATCTCAATTGCTAAGAATTGTGGGCAATCTGAACAGCAACCGGTACATCAGTGAAGTTCTACAGCCCCAAGCTGTTCCCTTCCATCAAAGCTTGCCAGGCGCTGTATTTCAACAGGACAATGCCCGCCCTCATATCGCTAGAACTGTTCAATCCTCCTTTGCAACGCGGCAGGTACAGCTTCTTCCTTGACCTGCGTATTCCCCGGATATTCGTTGGTCGGCGTCTGGCTCGTGAACCTCGTCCTGTTGCTTCTGCAGACGAACTTTGGGTGCACATACAAACAATATGGAATGCTCTTCCTCAGGCAGACATTCAAAATTTGTTTGACTCCATGCCACGTCGTGTAGCAGCACTTATTGCGGCGCGTGGTGGCTACACAAAATACTGATTCCGATCTCTTGTTATTGTTTGTTTGCTTTGAACATTTAATCATTTATTTGTACCACTGCCACTCAACTGTGAATTAAATTTCATTTAATTATGACGATTCCTTCATGATGTTGCAATTTTCACAAACATGAGTTTATATTCTACTATAAATAGGATAGTCTAAAGGGAATAAAATTTACTACATAAAAGATAAAAAGTATATTAAAAGAGGAGATTTGACAATAAAAATCTGTAAACAATACACGAGATGAAATGCATAATAATGAATATTTCCGTATTTGACATGAAAGTGCAGTCTTCTGTAAAACTCGTGACTATCTCTTTTAGACCAGAGATAATCTATGAGGAAAAAGTGTTGATGAAATACTTTTAACACATTTATTTTGCATGAATTTTCTCATGATGTGATAAGCATCTTTTGTGAGAAAATCGTTTATTACATGCAGTACACACAAAGAGCTTTTCTTTGGAATGAACAAGCAAATGGCGTCCGAAGTTTCCTTTATCGGAAAACCCCCTCTGGCACGTTTCGCACACGTAGCGCTTCTCTTCAGTGTGGAAGCTGTAATGATTTTGCAAATGCTTCTTCCGAGTAAACGTTTTATTGCACAACTCGCACGAATGAGGCTTCTCCTTCGTGTGAGTTCTCAAATGCCGCCTCAGAGTTGATCCGTGAGCAAATGCTTTTCCACACAAACTGCATTCGTGCGACTTCTCTTTGGTGTGAACAGCCATGTGGCTTTTAAGCTCATACTTCCGTAAAAAGTCCTTGCTGCATATTTCACACACGAGAGCTTTGGTTCTCTCGTGAACTACATGGTGCTGTTTTAAATGGCTTTTTATAAGAAATTTTTTACTGCATATGTCGCACACATGAGGTTTCGATTCCGAGTGGCAAAGCAGATGCTGTTTCAATGTCCTTTTCTGAGCAAATCGTTTTCCGCAGATATCACACAAGAAACAATTTTCTTTCTCAGTTGGTCCACCAAGTTCAGCCATTATTTAAGGCGTTTGTCGAAATATTCAATTCACAGAATAAAAAAATAAAAAAAACTGCTTATCGACTACAAAGAGAAGGAGAAGCAGATTTTATATTGGTATAAATAATTTCATTCAAATAAACTCACAGATAGCAAGTTTCCTTCACTTCATTTCATTATTATAACAGCCATAGTCTCAGTATTTTAAAAAGCTGTAATATAGTACTTCAATTTTTGAAAAAGTGACTCATCCAAATAGGCTTTTCTTGGACATGCAGAGATATGTATTTTATAAATGTATATAAATTTTATAAAAATTTTATTATACATATAAATATTTTATAAATTATTTATATGTATTTTAAAAATATGTAATTTATATTCCAAAAAGGAATGGAATTCTCTAAACCTCGAGGCTTATTAATCCCCGATTAATAGTAGAAGATACAACAGAAGGGCAAATTAATATTTGGAAACACAAAATGGACGTTTTAGCCATCAAAAGAGCAGCCTCCAAATAACCACATCATATTTTAAATCACTTGTGTTAAATGAGCAAGTGTGCCACGAAAACTTCTTGCCAAGATCGAAGAGAGGCATGATAAATCTGTGGGCCAGAAAGCTTTCCTGGTGAGATCGAGGAGAGTCAGCCAGAAAGTACATGCATTCAGATAATACTACAATGAGAAAGAAATGCGGATTTTACATTGGTATAAAAAATATCATTACATAACTTGAATTCATTAATACATAATTATAATGCATGTATAAATAAACAATAAAAAATTTATTACTAGGTAGTTATAATTACCCCTATGAAACATTAATGTTAATTATATTAAATTCAGGTCATTCAGGAGATCTTAAGTATCGGGTACCTCTACTGCTCCCTTCCTTTCTCACATTTTTTGTGTGTTTTAAGACTCTCCAGACTAGTTTATTGTTACAAATTTGTGGGAGACGCCTACACAGAACCCCAATTTCTTTACACTAATAGAACTAACATTTTTAATAATAATTTTATATACGTTTACCATTTTATAAATTATAATATTTCTAACTTATGGGGGAAATTAACCAAAGCAGAATGCATTCTAGCAATGAAATAAGTGGGATAAGAAGCAAATATTTATATTTGTTAAACGATTTTCCGTTTATACGCATTTCAGATATTGAACAGTTTCTTCCTTCACAGGTTGGAATGTGAGCACTCCACAATTTTTGTTTTGCCAGTTCTATGATGGCATTGTTGTACGATTTAATTGTATAGCAACGCCAATTTTAGCAATAGCTCTTGCCATGCAAAATAGTCGTGTTTCTACTTTATTTCTTGTTTGTTCTCTTTTGTATCTGTGTCTATATATAACGAATGCCATTTAAATACTATCTTTTTACCTTAATTTCCTGAAAGTGATTGAACAGACCAGAGATTCCGCTTGTTTATGAAGTGAGCCTCTAGTGTATCATGGCATGTGATAATTAAGGACCGGCTGGATTAGATTATACGTAGATTCGAATACTGTGAAAATCTCCGTCCTTGAGTGAACTGCATTTGTGAATCAAATTTAATTCTTTACATTTCATTTCTTTTTTGTGAATAATAATTTGTAATAACCCAGAGTTCTTAGTTCCAGCATTTTTATTTTGCAATATGACATGCGATAATTATATAGGTAATATATAGAATGCAAAATAAAATTTAAAAGTATTTCTAGGGACCTGAAAGTGGCCCTCTTCTTGAATATGTCTAGTATAGACTAAGACGTTACATCATCAATAACATATAAAACAGTTTGAAATAAAACAAGCGGTCCTTTCAAATACCAAATGTATAAGTGTTGATAAATTCACTATAAGAAAGAAATGTATATCCAGCACAGAAAATTTCCCTTTTAACTATAACATGAGTAAGCAAAAACAAATTTACATTGAAGATGTAATTAAAAGCAATGAAGAATAAAAATAACAGTTTTAAATATTCATATAAATATTTTTTATTTATATTCTTAATTTTAAAATATCATGCTGCGTGCATTATAAAAATTCCATCCAATGGATGAGTGTCAATATTTGAAATGCCTATTCAAGTTGCATTTATATTTAAAAGACCTACTTAATTGCATGCATCACAAACGTCTCCCGTTTGAATAGGACTCATTGAATTACCTTCCTCTGAAAGGCCTTTACCAAATGTAGTGCTTTTCTTCCATATGAATAATTCTTAATCCAATTTTCTGGAAAAAGCCTTTACAACACACAAATTAAATTTCAATAGTCACATTAATCATGTCAAAAATAAATGCTGGAAGAAAATTCACATTTAGGAAAATATTCTACTCGTTTCTTTTAAAAATAAAATGCTGTTTTACAAGCAAGTAATTCATGCTTCCTCTATTTGGGGCCTAACCTGCAAAACCAATCAAAATAAAATTCAAATTTTACAAAACAAAATTCTTCCGATCATCAATGCACCTTGGTTCATCAGAAATAGTGTTTTCCAACCAAATTTTCTCGTAAATTTTTTATTAGTGTTCCAAACCACGAAAATAGCCAGATTAATACATAATTATTCTTTGCACAAAGCCAGGGAAATATATAAAAATACACATTTTCAACAACAAACTGGTCGGCTGACCACAGACTACCATTAAAATTCCTGGATTTCTCTTTCTTACATTTTCAATATCAATTATAATAATAAAATTAAATCACACTTTTGCCTCCTTCCTCCATTATCTACATTTTTTCGTTCTTATTGCACGTGAACAAGCTGAGGCCGTCAAACTGGCATGGATTCCCTTTTATAATCAACGTTAATCGTTTTATTACAACACTACCGACAGCGCTCCCACGTTCAGTTCCCCAACCCTCCCTTTTTCCCTTGCAATTCCCATAGTTTCACCGTGGCTTTCTTAATTTGATTTTTTTTTTCTTCCAGTTCTTTTGATGTTATAATTGCAGTAGGCTTGTTCTAAATTTACCATAAACTTCCAATTGATACTATTATTTATTATTCGCAACTGTGTAGATGTGCTCTAGTAAGCACAATAATACCACCCATATTCAATCTCGTCTTTACAATACAGTCCGCAAACTTGAAGGCTTTTCTTTCGTTTGAATATGACAATAGATTTTTTAATTATTCTTCGCTGCAAAACCGCTACAGCTCATTTCAGACATCCAGGGATTTTTCTTCTGTATGAATACGATAATGTCGCTTCAAATGACCATTCCTTGAAAATATTTTATTGCATATTTCACAAATAAATTACTTTTGTTCCTTATGAATTCGATAATGCCTTTTTAAATGACTTTCCTGTGAAAAAGCTTTCCCGCACTTTTGACAAATGTAGGGCTTTTCCCTCGTATGGATACGATAATGTCGTTTTAAACAAGCAGACCGCGAAAAACCTTTACCGCACGTATCACAGATGAAGGTCTTTTCTGATATGTTTGTATGAATACGATAATGTTTACGTAAGACATTTTCTTGTGAAAAGCATTTACCGCACAGTTCACAGCTGTAAGGTTTTTCTTCCGTATGGATATGATAATGTAGTTTTAAATCACATTTCCGTGAATAATGTTTGCCGCACTTTTCACAAACGTGGGGTTTTTCTCCCGTATGAGTATGATAATGTTTTTTTAAAGTATTCTTATCTGAAAACGTTTTATCGCACGTTTCACAAACGTAGGGTCTTTCTCCCGTATGAATACGGTAATGTCGCTGTAAACTAGTTTTCCCTGAAAGGCTTTTACCGCACATTTCACAAACGTACGGTTTTTCTTCCATATGAGTACGATGATGTTCTTTTAACTTATTCTCTGAAAACGTTTTACCGCACGTTTCACAAATATAAGGTTTTTCCCCCGTATGAATACGATAATGTCGTTGTAAAGTGTTTTTTCGTGAAAAGCCTTTACCGCACATCTCACAAACGAATGGTTTTTCTTCCATATGAGTAAAGTAATGTAGTTTTAAATAATTTTCATGTGAAAAAGTTTTATCGCACGTTTCACAAACGTACGGTTTTTCTTTCGTATGAATACGATAGTGTTTGCTTAAAACACTTTTACCTGAAAAACATTTCCCGCACAGTTCACAGTTGTACGGTTTTTCCTTCGTATGAACTCGACAGTGTGCCATTAAATATTTTTTTTGCGCAAAAGTCTTACCACATACATGGCACGCATGGTGCTTTTCGTTAGTATGAGTGAGAAAATGCCTATTGAGTATTTGTGTTGTTGAAAACACTTTGTCACAAACATCGCATGTTTTCATGGTCGTTTCTATATAGCAAGTCCTTTATGAAAGCAACAAAAACATTAACAATAATTCTAGTTACCCTCAAATTATACTTAGGAATAATTATTTAATTACACACGAGAACTACTATCTCTAAATAAGTTCAAACTACTATCTTTAAATAAAAATATTCAGATTTTTCTTTATTATCTCACTTCCTTATTTTCCTTAGTAAAGGATTAAAATCGGGAATTCGAAAGACTTCCATCAATTAATTCGTAGAAAATATGGGACACTGGATCTTCAATTTAATCCATTACTCTATAAGCACTGCTATTGTGCTGTTGGATTCTTTCCATACTCACAAGATTGATCAATCTGAAAGAAAAAAATATCATATGAGTAACATCATAAAAAAATCATAATAAAATAAAGTATCAAAAATAAACACATCAAAAATGATATCATAAAAATAAATATAAAAAAACAACAACATTATATTTTAGATAAGGCATCAAAATGCAAAAACAGGATATATTAACTTAATTATCCAAAGACATCAAAAAAAAAGTTGCATAGTTTTAATTGAAATCTTAATTATTATTTAATAAATAGAAATTAAAATAATGGATCTCTATTAATTACAAATCAATGAAATAAATCCTAGACCACAATGGCATTTCCACTGATTTTAGTGCAACAGAATTTTAGGAATGAAATGAAGTGACTTTGTGAAACAAAAAAGTAAAGCTGATATTGCATAAAAACACAAATAATAAGTACCAAATACTCCTTTAGTTTATGTCAAACTAACAGATATTAAGAATAGACGAGGTCATTTTTATTTGGGCAACTTTGCTTACTCTTTGTTAAAAGCACAGACAACTTAAACGTTACACAACTTTCAACTGTTCCAATGAACAGTAAGAAAAAAAAATGCAGAATTTTATGATGATAAGAAAAAGAGATTTTATGAAATATCATTAACGAAGAGGTCATAGTACAGTAGAAATCTTAAGCAACCAAATAAATTACACCTTCGCTGGATACATCTGGATTATGTGGGACATTAAATCCTACCCTGAAGAAATTACTATTACAACATCCAGCCTGTAAATGAAGCACAGATTTCTTATTTCTGAAATAAAAGCTATTATATCCTGACATCTCGCAAATAGTCTCAGTAAGATGAAAAACCAAATACAAATTTATCTTCAACTGTCGCCAGACTTTTTCTCATGTTCTGTACATATATTTATAATTCCAGAATTTTTAAAAAATTAGTATGTCACATACATTTCTGAAACGTAAAATCTCTCAAATAAAACATAACAATCATATTGTAATATGAAAAAATATCTCTCAAATTATGATGATACACATTTTAGATAATATAGTGACAGTTACTTATTTATTATTATTGTACTTGATATTATGTTTTTTAGATATTAAAATTTTTTTAAAGTTTTCTCAAATAAAGGAACTGCTACTGTAAACAAATTTTGAAAATAGACATAAATAATTCAGTTGGTACATCAATATAATAATTAGAGAAATGGTTAATAGTGTATACATAATAAATAATAATAGAAATGAGCAGACATTTAAACAGATTCACACACCAATAGTAATTGACATTTTTAATCATAGAATGAAATTATTCAAAACAACAGAGAAAAAACTGGCATGGCAATAATTAAATTTAGCAAAATTCTAATAATGTAAGAACCAATATTCTATCATAATAAATAGATATTGGTAGATAAATATGATTTCCTTTCTTTTATATTTTTCACTCAAGCTTCTTTTTTTCATTTAACTTACAGAACATAACTCGGTTAAAAAGAAACCCTGGAGATTATAAAGACAAAACCATAAATTAAAAGAAAAAAGTTTTTTAACATCTAAAGGAATACAAACATACTGACAAAAACATTCTACAGGAAAAAGATAAAAACTTTGACTGAAATGTTAACTCATTATAAATTGTCAATTATATACACAAATTAATTTATAGTTAACAGTACGATTAAAATATTATTCTACTATCTACTAAATATTTCTTTACATAAATATTACTATTATAGAGCAGTATCAAATTATTATATTCATTTGTTTATTACAAAAAATAATTAAGAAATATTTTCTAACTAAACTTATTTAACTTAAACGAAACTATAAAAACTTTTGTAAAACATAAATCACTTAAAAAAAATATCAAATAAATTTTTATTATATTGTATTAATTCATATTCATATATTTATTGTCATAAAATAATAAATATTCAATTAATATAAAAAAATTAAATAGATTATAATATGTGTTTATTTAATTTAATATAAAACCTTCTTCTTAGATTTAAATCTTAATTACAAAAACAAGTGTTCTGCAAACAAATATTTACATAAAACAATGAAAGTGATTGAAAACTTAAAATAAATTAAGTATTATTTCAATTTATATCTTGATTTAAAATGAATGAATCATTAAAATTCTAGAAACATATTATAGATGATTTGACTTCAAGGATAAACTGTATATTTTTAAGAAAAGCTCATTTTAAATAGTATCTACAATTTAGATAATATATCAATATATCATCACAATGTTTTTATATTATCATTATTTAGACAAAATTATACAAAGTTTTGATTTTACATCTAATTTTATAACATTTTTAAAACCATTTTTTAATTCTTGCCGCAAATCCTTGGCATTTTGAAAAATTCAAATGAGAAGTTATGCATTGAATCTGAAATGAATTTAAAAGTATATAAGATGAAATTATTTTAATTAACTTCATGTTAATTTGTTAAAACTTCTACAAACTTAAAGAAAGCATTTCAAGTTTACATTCATAAGAAATTATGTCAGAAAATAAAAATTGTTCAGTTAGTTTTTATAATTAGAAGCCTAATTCTGCTATATATATGATATATTCACGTCAACTGTCAAATCAAATATTATTGATTAACACCAGGATAAAAAAATACAATTACAAAGTTGAATTGTTACATATGAATTTGTACATTTCACTTTAAATTTAAGTGCCTCCCTCCTTTCTAAATATTCTTTGTATTTTATTTTTAGTTATTTACTTTTTTATTAAGATTTAATCCTGTAGAATTATGTGTCCAAATTTTGTGTATATTATTTACATGCTGTTATAATTGTGTGGTGCATGATGAGATTGTTTATTGTGAAATAAGAACTTTACGCGTTTCATATATAATTAATTTCTGATATTATAGGAGTAAAAAGTATTAATGAAACACATAGAAGATTTAAAAAAGCAAGAAAAAAAAAATTACTTATTTTCAAATGACTGACACAATGTCAAAAAGCAATAAAATTAATGTTATTTTTAAAATAAATGGAAGTGAATGTGAAAGACAAGAGGAAATAAGCTACCACAGAATACAAGAAACTGCATCACTAAATTTTAAATATGATTTCCCTTTACTTAAATTTCTTCATTATATAGAATTTAAATGATGAATAAAAGTATTTTACTGCAGACCGAATTGCTGTTTAAAAATATGACATTTTAAAAGAAATGTTCAGTTCTTTTGAAGCATTAACTATGATCACAAAAAAATTAGAACAACTCAAACATAAATGTATCTTAGCAATTGGCCTAAATTTAAAACCAATGCATTTAATTTATAGAGAATGTTTTTTATTCTGTATTAATATATCATGTCAAGTTTATAACTTAATATAGATTTCGTAGTACGATAAAATTTCTAACTGACCTGTACTAAACTTAATTTTTTTGTCTTGTGTTCGATTACAGATATTCTTTTTAAATCTAACTCCTTCCAAAACTCTAAGAGTGATCTAGATTTTCTTTCCTCAGACATTCTTCATTTATCTCTATTGCCCTTGTGAGTTTTCGCTCTTTAATCATATATATTTCATAATGCTCATTGTCCTTTCAGTGGTGACCTAGCACTGTGTATGTGTAAGTTAAACTTAATTATTTTTAATGTCATAGTAGAGAATTTATATATTATTAAAAAAAATTGCCAAAATAATGACATAACTTTAGAATATTAAGAGATATTTTTCATAAGACCTCTCATAATCATTAAAAAAAAAAACCCTGAAAAAGGATAATATTGAAAAAGTGTCCCTGTTCTTTTATATGAAATCACAGCATTTATAACTAATTCTATTTAAGAAAATTTTATTTCTCTTTTTTTCCCCCCTAGTATTTATTATTACTTAGAAATGTGGTCGATTTATAAAAATGATGAAAATGATCCAAATTTGGCCAGCTCTAATTTTTTATAATTGAAATTTATTTTTTATCAGCGCATATCAATGAAAGATTTTTCTTTGAGCATAATGCAGAATACAAAACAAATGTCCTGTCTTTCAATATAGCTATGATAGAAACAGAGAAAACAAATTAACAAAGTTTTTTAAAAAAAGTTGCATTGCATTTCTTTAACTAAAATTCAAAATACAGTCTATCTATCAAAATTGATACTTATGTATGTAGACTTACTGCTCAAAAGGAAAAATTATTTATAAAGTAAAATATATATTGTACATATATTTGGAAAATTAGGAAATTATTTTATCAAAAGATAAAGTAAATAATATAGGATTTGTACTAGGAAATATATTGAAATGATGTTTACACATCTCAAAACCTTTCAAACTTGATAGTTATTGTGCAAATAATTCTAAATGCAACATGATATAGGGAGAATGCAAAAATAATCAATATACCATTAAATGAGGTGTTTTAAAATACAAAAATTTTGAAACCTTTAGAATAAATTTCTACGTGCTTCTAAACAATAGAGAAAATTTAATACACCAATAAAGCACATGCAAACATAAAGCATCTACATCAAATAAGAAAAGATACATAAACAGCTGAAAAGAAATTATTCCATCAGTGTTAGATGCATAAAATAATGTTTATTTAAAATTACGTTTTTCACATTTATTATGAAATTTGATCAATCTTCTCTCCTGTATGTATGTAAAAATATGTGTATATGTAACAACATATTAGAGGAATAAATAAATAACTGCTAATCGAAATGAAATTTAAAGTAGAAATTTATTTACCAATGATAATGTATAGTCTCGTAAATTATTTTCTATCTCCAATTTCCATTGGTGTTGTGCTTCGGTGCAAAACAACATATTTGTGTAATTTAACATTTTCAGAACATTTCTACAGTTAGCCTTGAGCAAATTTAGACTTGGAAAACTTCTTCGATGATTCCGCAAACGTTAACATTATATTGATTCTTTAATAAACTAAAACAATACTTTCAAAACTATTGGTATCGACTGTAAACAAATCAGGTGCTGCCAATCGAAGTTGCCAATGCTCAGACATATTGCAATTTTTATTTTAAGGACAAAGAAATAATTTAGAGATCAATGATTATTCAAGGAACGGTGGAAAACTGCCCTTTATTGACGTCAATACAGTCAAATCAATAACTATATTAATAATTTTCCAAAACATAAATTTTGGAAATATAAGATGCTTATATTTTATCGATTTTCAACGAACCACTGCGTCACTTGAAGTGCCTTTAACATATGCGATAGCCCTACAACACTCACTTTAAAATTGTTGAGGATTTTTAAACTTGGAAGCACATTTTTATGTCAAAGCATCTAGATTTGAAGGGAAATTCGACTCATTTCTATGATTCGTTTCAAAAATTAAGTGAAATTTGTTGTAATAAATGCGTTTAATGATGTAACGTTATTCTTTTCTACAGAAACTCCAGCATTAAGACTCTACCTTTACGACTATGAGAAGATTATAATTCTACTAGACTTGTTCTAAATTGACTATAATTTTGAATTGATATTATAATTTATTATTCGCAACTATGTAAATGTGCTCTAGTAAGCACAGAAACACCACCGATATGCAATCTCGTCGACTAAGAGAAGAAGCTGAATCCTGTTATTGAGCGAAATCCCAACAACCAAAGAAAGGGCAGTTGTTGTGACGTCAATATTGAATTGTAAAATATGTCTCTGCGAATTAGTATCTTTAAAAAACCGTGAAAAATTACTAAAACATGGCGTCATGTATATTTCTGTTAATAAATCATTTTTTGTTGTGAGTGCGATCTACACACGTAGTCTTTTTCTCATTTATACACCTCGTTTTTTGTAAGAACAAAACAACAGTATGTCAGGGTAATAATTTGAATAAATTCACTTTTATTGCCACTACATAGAGGAAAATCGAGGAACATGCTTAAATGTAATTGGACAGATGCTGCAGAAAAGAGCATTAAAAAAAATTGAGCATAACAATTTGAAAATTCTCATTTTCCTATGAGGAATTGTTCGTTTTGCAATATTTTTTTTGAAATATAATTACATTAAACTCGTTCATTCTTTTCGAATTACATAGTAAAACCTGGGTAGTGATCCAAATAAAAGACTCGTTTTGCAGAAAGAGAAAAAAAATATTTAATCAAATAAAGTAGCAAAATGAAAAGGCCCTTGTATCAAAAAAATTTAAAAAAAAAACATTAGTTTCAAGATAGTAGTTTTTTTTGCGTGCCATAAAAACTGTTGAATATGAGTCGTTGATCAGTTTTGAGTAGAAATGAAATTTTAATCAATGAAAAAATACAGGTAGAAAGTGAAATTGAAATTCTTTAAATTTAAAAGTATTACTTTGAAGGGGAATAAATGAGAAAAAAAAAATTGACTTTTATGTGTTATATCGGATATTTGATTAGGGGGGCAACGGGCGACGGGCGTACCGATTACGGAGTTCCTAGGTGGCTTTAAGAGCCACAATACCTCCACATCTTAATTTAATTAAAACATTAGCACAAAATGGGGTTGCTTAAGATTAATGAATAAAAATGAAAAAGATAAACAGGGGAATAAAATTTAAGAAAAACACCTCCTGCTTGCTAACAATTAAAGCAGGAGATCGAAAAAGCTAAAGCTTTCGGTACAATTAGGAGTCCGTTGACGATGCCCAAAAATAAAAGATTAAAGTTAAACTAAGTTTAAATGAATAAAAATAAAAAATAAAAAAGAATTTAAGATTAAGCAAAAGTAAAAATAAAAGTTGCGACATACAAGCTGTGTTAAACACAGCTTGTTTACATGTCTGGTTACATAATTCGCCGATAGATGGCGCCATGAACATTGCTTCTAAAACCTAGCCAAAGCTAGGAAAGTACATATTTTTTCAATTTTTATATGCAAAATAGAATGAAAATTTACAATTAAACGCGAGCAGCGAACAGTTAAGATTTGCTATTGAAAAGATTAATTTTTTTACAGATAATTAATAAAATGAAGACTTAAACCAAGTTAAGGAAATAAAAGTTAAAAGTAAACAATAAATCAAGGTTATTTGCAAATAAGATAAATATTAATGCTGATAAAAAGATTAAGTGAAATTAATTTAAAATAAGCTAACAATTTAAGAAAAAGTAATTAAATAAAAAAATAAAAAATTTACAAATTAAAATTTAAAATTACAACTTAAAGAGTCAGGTAGCCATGTTCTAATTTAGGTTGCACATCGTAGCAAATAAAAAGTTAAGATTTAAATGTCAAAAATAGCAGCTCAGATTCGCTTGAAGTGATCGGAGTGACTAGACAACAGTCACAGCGGTGGAATCGGCGGTTGTAGGATAAAATCCACAACGCCTTTTCAATGCCGGGAAAGATTCCCATTGCTGATCATAGATAGCTCTGGGTCTCTTCCTGGAGCTAGCCACACCTGGATGGTATACAGGTATTTGCCTGATCGCTTCGTTGCGGATCTGAGGGCATTTAGAATGAAATGATTTAGAAATTTTGAAAATATAGTCCATAATGGGTTCTATATTCAAATCTCTGTGGAGTTGTTTCCTTCTAACAAACCACGGGGCGTTGACTATCATAGCTACCTGTTTATTTTGAAACACTTGAAGCTTCTTGAGATTTGCGATTGAGGAGGACGCCCAAATAGGACATCCATATAAGAGAATTGGTCGAAGGATTGACTTGTAGAGCAAAACCTTGTGTCTGATCGCTAGCCTGCTCTTGCGAGAAATTAGGCTTTTTAGCTTTTTGCTAGCAGCAGTTGCTTCGGCAACTACCTTGGCAAAGTGGATTTTATAAGTTAATTTAGAGTCAAAAATTAACCCCAGATACTTGTACTCAGTAACCCAGGGGACTGGTTGACCGAAAAGAGTGACATTCAACAGTGAACCGACGTTCTTTTTACGTGTAAATAAGAGGCACGCGCTTTTAGATGGATTTACTTTGATCTTCCAGGTGGTCAACCAACTTTACAAGCGAGAAATATAATTATTGAACAGAGCAACGACGGAGTTTGGTGTCTTGTGCTGTGCAATAATCGCTGTGTCATCTGCGAACATAGCCAGTTTAGAGTTATTTGATTAGAGTGTAAGTGAAAAATGCACTTCTAATCAGTTTGAAGGAATTAAGTGTGCGAGAATGGTTAGGAGGGAGTAACAATTATAAAACTCAAAGACATTATTAAAAATAAAAAAAAAAATAAAAATAAAAATAACATACCCTAAGAATTAAATAACAGTAATAAAAAATTAAAATAAAAGATCAAACAGTTTTTTTTTTGCCACAATTTTTTTACAGTAAATTCAGTAAAACACTATCTGTTAATTCAAATAAAAAACAAATTTAAGTTTTTAAAAATATAATTATATTCAAATTTTATTTTTACAATTTAAAAATTTCTAAGGAAAAATTAATTGCTTCCTGTCACAGAAATTACATTTTTTAAAAATTTACTTATAAATTCTCTGTTGTCCTGGAATAATCGAAATTGCGCTTATTTTGTTACCTTATGTTAAATCAAATTCCATTGGAAAATGTTTTAATCAGACATTTTCAATCCATCTTGCTTTGTTAAGAAGTTAAATTAACATGCCTCGTACACACATCAGTCTGATACCTCACTCAAAACTGCGAAACAGTTGCTGAAACAAAGAATAGATCCGAATCAAGGCTGCCCAGTTCTGCAAAACAAGCAGATGACATTTGCAGCAGCGGATTTGGACGCTTTGATGAATTAGAAATACTTGAGTACAGTCTAAATTGACTATATTCAAATATTTTTAACTGAACTGAAACAACTGCATGGGAAGAAGTTTAAAGTGCAATCGATGTACTTATTGAGATTTACTACTTGACAGACGATAAGATAACAGACAGACGAATTTCAGGATTGTTTTCTTTATTTTTGACTACATTACAATAATGAGTTAACTGAATGAAGCTCTAAAGTTTTCAACTGATAGTCCATAATTTGAATCACGCCAACTTGAGTATAATTATATTTCATGTCTCCCCAGTACTCACGCACCGATAGAAAGGACATCAATCAATCAAGTCAAAAATTGACATTAAACATAGCGAATGAAATACAGAAGCATTTAATATTCACTAAATAAAAATGCAATAACAAATATTGTTACTTAATCATTTAACATAATCATCCACAAATGTGTAATTTTATATCCCTCGTAGCATTTTTTCCACGAGAAGAGGTATAGCATTTCTGCTCCGAGAAGAAAGGAATGTATATTCTTTAACAAGTGCATAACAGCAACCTGTCACTCAAATCTGACAGCAGGTGATCTGTATCCTGGACCTTCTGATAGACATCATGAAATCAGCGATTGTCTGCCAGTCCTTAACAGGTCGAAACAATTACAGATGGAATATGGACTACGTCATGAGCTGTCGCATCGCGCCTCCTGATAGACCACATGTTGAGGAAGTGAATGAGAAGTGGGGGTTGCTGATCCCTCTCCTGACGCATTTTCTTAAAAGGAGGTTTTCGGAGCAAGAAAGGGGTGTTCTGCGACGAGTCAACAAGAAGAGCTGTTTTTCACTTTTTCTGAAAGTGATTGATCCTTATTCTATCAGTGCTGATAATTACAAATACATCTAACATGTGATGCTTCTTTTGATAGGAACTATTCAACAAACTGTTTATGTTATCCTATTTTGAGAAAGCACTATGCCTCTTTGTTGGATAAAGATACATTTTCATGTGCTTCTTGATAAGATTTATAAATAAAAATTTATTTCTAATGAGGCCTGTTCTGCTGTCGAGGCAGAAGCAGTTTTCTTTAAAAAAAACCCCACTAAATCGTTAAAATTTCCTTTCCCATCATGGGGATGGTGCGTCAATGAAGAAGAAGAATACATAAATGTGTGTGTTATATCAAAAAATAAAACCTTCATGAAGCAAGAGTTTTCTCGCAATTTCGTTCTACGTGAAAACAATAAATCTTTGTGAAATAAAGATTGATTTTTGACAGTCTTGTGATTTCATCAAATTAAAATTTTCACTGAATTGACAAAGTGTGAATTTTGTGTGTTAACTTAGAATTCTATAAAACATTGTGTAAATGAATGTCATAATAGCTATAGTAAAAAACAATTGTTGACAAAAATAATTTCCTTTGTGTTAAATCCGTTTTTTTACCTCGTAAATGTAATAAACAGGGATTTTCACTGAACTGTCATTTATTGGTTTTCATTGAAGGCAGATTTTCACTCATGATTTTTTTTCATAAAATGTAAAAAAAATAATAGTTTTACACTGTGAAAATGAATGTTTTACTAAATAATGTAAAAGAAACATCTTTTGATAGAAATGAATGATAATTTAAATTATTTTTCAATGAAGATAATGAATTTTTGAAAGAAAAAATTGATTTCATCGTGTTCTTTTTGGGTTTTTTATCGACTCAAACCATAAAACATAAACGTATAAGTCAATATGATTCCAATTATACCAAAAGTCAAACTTCTTCTGATAGGAGCGATTCTCCACACTGTTAATGTGATTCCTTTTCGAAAGAACTTTGTGATTCTTTGTTGAACAAAAATAGATTTTCCTCTGATTTCTGACAGAGTTTGAGCTTGAGAACCAACTTCCAGTGACGTTTCTTCTACCATCGCGGCCGAAGCAGTTGTTAAAATGAAAAAAAATAAAGTTTCCGAAAAAACTACAATATATCTGAATTCTTACAAATGGTCCTTGGAGAACTTTTGTATCCAGCATAATGTATATTGAAAAACACATCAAACAGGAAGTGAAAATGATAGATAGGAACACAAGTAAACCAACGTCTTTGTCAATTTTAACTGATTTTATGATGGAATAATCCTCCAGAAATTTTTCTAAGCTAGTCTCCTTTCGTTTTCTGTGTGTTGCTGCCATTTGCTTGATAATGTGGATGATATGGATGCATACAATAGAGTAAAAAAATCCAAATGTGATCGGTGGCAATGAGTAGAATATAAAACTATTTATTTCGAATAATATGTACGCTATTTCGTTATAAAGTTCGTAGTTAATTTCATATCCGAAAAGAAAAAAAGACATGTTTTGAAACTCTTGTTGGATCAATATTTTGTAAGCATCTAGAAAAATAAGACAAAAAATAAAGCTTCCAATGAGAATTTTAATCCATGACCAACTAACTTCTTTGCTTATTTCAAATTTACTGAGGGTTTCAGAAATCTTCTTCAGCGTAGTAATTTTTCGAATCAGAATACAACGCTGTATTACCAGTACGAAGTACACGAATGACATGGACAGATGCACCTGGGAACTGTTGGAAAGTACCAGTGCAAAAATTGTCATCACAACGTAAATCAGTACAATTACAACGTGGAAAAGTATTCTAGTTACAGTGTCAACAGTGCTGGATCTGAAAACGGATATTAAAGGGAATATTGCACCACAGTAAAATAAAAATAATATTATATTATAGGGTGGACCGTTTTTCATATTTTTGTAATATTCTTGATAGAAATAACATATATTGTTTACAGTTATAAAAGTTAGAGGCTCAAATCCATTAGCTGTATATATATATAAATATGAAGATGTATTTTTCATGAAGATATGTGTTTTAGTGCGAACTCTCAACAACTGTCTCTATAACAACTTAAAGAATCGATTTATAGATGCGATAGATTGATCTTTCTAAAATAAGATCAGCAGTCGATGTTGCATTGTCAAATAAAAGAGTCGAAACTTCTTTGAAAATCATTTTCACTTAATTAAATTTGTTTATCAATAAATTTCCTTTTCAGTATCAGATATTGATTAATGGTTTATTTTGAATTTAATCTATGACACCAGAATTCAACTTGAATTATGTTGCGCCTTTCCATAAAAGAAGAAATAGACAAGGGTTTTTAATACTTTTATTACATATTTTCTAATTTTATTCTAAATTGTTATAAAAAAAGAAAAAGTTTCTGTCAATAACACGTTTTATGCAAGTATTAAATATCAAATAGGCATTGCAGAAATTTTAAACATACAAAGAAAATATTAATTTTCTGTCGTTATTTTTCCCATTTTAAAATAAATGGATAATGGAAAGCACATTGATTTTAAACCTTCAACATAATTAAAATCATTGTGATTTTAAAGGATGGTACTACTGTGTACAAAAAGTAAGACTAAATTTCAATTTAAAATTCCGGGAGTTTATGGCATTTAATTTTTTTTCTTTTTTAGGTTGCTGGCACTGTCCTTGACATCTGTGTGAAATTTGACGTCAAAATATTCATTAGTGTTTGAGTTACGTTTGGCTTTGTGAGACGCTAAAAGGGATTCCGGCGATTTTTTAAATGTCTGAATTCATTGAGAAAAGAACTTGTATTCAATTTTGTGTGCGGAAACGTATAGAATGTTGTAGAAGCGATTTGGTGAGCATTCCTATATCGGAAAGAAAAGTTTAGAAGTGGTATAAACAGTTCAAAGAAGGCAGAGAACGCGTTGAAGACGAAGAGCCCTCTGGTCGACCACCAACCTCAACCAATGAAGCTCACGTCCAAAAAATTAAAGATTTGATGCTAGCAAACCGTCGATTTACAATTAGAGACCTTGCTGCTGGATCGGTCAATTCCATTTTGGACCTCAAACGCGTCAAATCTCGATTGGTACCGAAAACACTAAATGCACCAGCTCATACTGCATTGATTTTTCGTGACTTTTTCGCCAAAAACGAAACCCATATCCTTCCACAACCACTGTATTCATAACGTGCGACATTTGGCTATTCCCTGAATTCAAAAGACCACTCTGGGGAAGCGTTTTGAGTCGATTGAAGAGGTTCAACGTGAATCGCCGGGCCGCTTTGAAGGCCCTCTCTGCCGATGACTTTTTAGCATGCATTGAGGATTGGAAAAAAAGTTGGCATAAGTGCATTGTGTCCGGAGGGGATTACTTTGAAGGCGATGAAATAAATTTGGAAGAATAATAAAGAGTTTTTGAAAAAAAAAATAATTGATCTTACTTTTTTGCACAGTAGTGCATTTAATTGCTAGACGAAGTTATAGGAAGGTATCAGTGGTAAAGAAAACATTTGGACAGCCAAGACAATGTCTACCCTGTTACCTGCCACAGGATTCTATTTTTGTGCAACAAAGGGAGAGGACGCACTGAGTGCCTTATGTGGTAGCGCGTACTTCATTAAGTATGCACATTTATTATGCATAAAAGATCAACATATTTAAAAGTTACCCGACAAGATTACATAGGTTATCCGACAAGATAGGGATAATAAATTACTATACTTATTTTCTTATGACATTTGATAATATTAACAAGACGGTTAAGTTTAAAAATTCAAATCAGGCATCAATATTCAGACAATGTCAGGATCAATCAATCAATGTCAGGACATAAATTTTTATTATAAATAAAATTATTTTAAAATTTGAGAAGACACACAGAAATAAATCTGTAAAATACATACTTTTTAACGAATTATATAATTGCTCTTTGTTTTGTTCTGATGTGTTTTTAATAAACCATCTGATCGCCAACCATCTTTTTACTCATGATTATTGGGTAGTACATCTACATCACGTTTTCTTACGAATTGGCTCAATCTACCATCTATGTGACCAAAATGAATAAGCAAACAGTGATTACATCATTTAATGTATCATTCTTAAATGATATAATTTTTTAAAAAAATCTTGAAGACCTGTTTATGATGTCTTTCAAACATCATTACAGACAAAACATTTTATGACATATCAATTGAAATTCAGATAATCATCTTAAAATTAATTAGTATTAAATGCAGAATGTGCAATTTTCGTGAAATCATATGATTAGAATATTATTTCTTTATTTTTGAAACAAGAAATTCGAAATTAGATTTTTTTACATATTTACAATATTATTATAAAAGTTGATACACAATTTAAAAAAATAATATCCTGAAATACCGTAATTAATTAAAAAAACACCGTTGCTTTAATATTGCTACTGAATATACCTGAAATAAACAATTTAAGCTATTGTAGCATTTAATGATGATACTTGCGTTAAAATTTTAATGGAGGTGATGTAGAGAAGGAACAATTAATTCATTATTGAACTTGACCCATTTCTCAGTGGCAACGAGCGCCGCTAATGAGCATTAGGGTTGAGGTTCAATCAAGCTGTTTGACACTATTTCAAAAAACGTGGAGCCCCGATGACGTGAAAAATTGATTGGAAAAAAGAGGATACATATTACATGAGACAACAATTCATTCCATAAAGTCAAGATCATGTTTGTTTGTTTGGGACTAATCCTCAGTGTCCTGCAGTGCGGGACGGACAACCCATGAGTAATCTACTCATGGATAGTAGGAAAGGGGGCAGCTTCTATATGATCTTCTACCTACAGGTGATAGAGCACCCGTAGGTAGAAGCCTGACTTTGCTCCGGGACGCTCTTTACAGTCAAAAGAGACCGGGACCTACGACTTAAAGTGGATTCCGAACCACTACAAGCATCCATGACACTCGAACCCGAAACCTGTGGCACCGAGCGCCAGACACTCGGCCATTCAGACCCAAGTCAAGGTCATTCTATCAGTCAACGTTGTCGATCTATATGAAGCCAAGAATGTGCGCCATGAGTGGGCGGAATAACAAACGTCCATGAAAAATATCCGATTCGTCTAAAAGTTCAGTGAATGAACGCTTCGAAAGAAGACGGAAATGATCAGTCGGAAGTGCTCTTCTACAGCCGCGTTCATACTGTATGGTGATTCTTGATGGATAGATGGACAGATAAAAAAGCTATTGATGATATGCAAAAATATAAATAATGGTATAATGAACTGTTATAGAAGAAGAAGGATAACAATGAAATTATGATGAAATATTTAACTCAGTAGGAGGATGTGTAGAATTATAGGGGGAGGGGGGGGGGAGTTATAATAATTGAAAAAATTTTGAAATTCTAAATTAGAAATAGCGTCAAGATTGTGAAAGGAATGGGTTGAAGTTTTAAAAAACATATCTTAAACCAGGGAGTAGTTAGGGAGTGACAGATGTCATCATTGCTGCAGATACAAGTATGCCAATTTTTAATTAAATGAGCAAATAGAATCTATTCTAGATTAAGGTAAGACTCGGCAGACTATTATTAATAACCATTTTACTTGAAATGAACTTAAATAAAATTTAATTTAATGGTATATTTTATTTAAACATGTTTTGTTGAAATGAGTGGCCGTAAAATCTTCGTTTGTTATTTAGAAACAGATTTTTCTTAAACAAGTTTTCTTGATTACAACCTAAAACAGAAGGCCGTGTTGGAATAAAAATAACGTTCATGCTAAATAGAATCGATCAATGACCGAAGTTTTAAAAAAGATTGCATCTTTATGTTTAGAACGCGCAACATAAATTCATAGGCCAGAATGGTTTTAGCCTCCAAGTGTTACGCAGGGGAAATTTCAATACAAATTAAAGTGGATTTAGTTCCTAATTGTGCAGAGAAACAGGTACAAACAAAACAAAAATTATTGTTATTATGTAATAAATCTAAACGCAATCGTAAACATTATTTAAGGTACACGAACACCTTCGAAGGAATTTTTTTGGAAATTTTTTATCTTTGTACATATTTTTGGATTGAATGTACCTAAAAACTAATGATTTCACATAAAAAAATTTCATTATTATTTTTTAAAAATTTTTATAGGCTAAAATAAGGATAAAAATAGCCAAAAATTGATACTGTTACAAAACATGGTAACTCAAAATCAAATCAATATTTTTTTAATTTCTAAGTTTGTATTTATATGTACTAACAATTACAGGGAATAGACCTCTGGTAAATTTATATCTTTCTTATTTTCTACTAGTTTAAATGCTGTCGACACAAAATTCTTCCAAAATTTGCATGTAACTCCAAGTTTAACAATTAAAATAAAAAATATTTATGTAGTTATAATCATTTCCAAGGTCCATTCACTGTAAACATTTATGAAAAACATATATACAAAGTTTTGTAGCATTTGGATCAAAATTACTTGTGTTATGGTGAATTTCTTTTAAATGTTTAATGAACTTGCAGACACATACGTGTTATATCAGATATCTTTTTTCTTTTTCTCAGCAGGTTATCATGATTAAATTTTTATAATAGTGAATGTCAGTTTAGTATCAAACATTTAAATCTAAATTTCTAATATCAGAAATTGAACAGCCTGCCCCCTGGATTATGAATTCCACTTCTGTTGCAGTGCAAGCTACTGTATTTGGTTTTCGAATGCTCCATTAGTTTTGTTTTCATATACTGATTGTGTACGAACCCCTATAGATAACCAATTTTTGAATTTTAATTGCCATAGAAGAAAAATCTTTGATTTAAAATAATAATAAAAGTGAATTTAAAATTTTCAGACTGGAAAATTATTCACAATGTTTAAATAATCAGCTGATAGAATTGAGTGTTAGTTCTTTCACCCAAATAACATACTCAACTGTGATAATGCCAATTAAAAGTTTTAGCAATATTAAGATTTTGGCTAATTCCTTTATTTATAAAAGCACATATAACCTACTGTTGCACGGTTTCAGAAAGTTAAAATTATAAACTCTTTTATTTAGATCAGGGGTCTCCAAACTTTCCAGCCTTAGGGCCATACTGTTTACTCCAGTAAGTACCAAGGGCCAAAACCGTTTTAATTTTTCTGTCATTATCTATAATTTCTAGATTAATCGCCGAGTACGTGCTCTGAGCGAACATACGCTTGCTAAATTCACTGGTTCAATTACTACAATCACTATTGTGTGTATCGATACGACCGTGGCGCTTGACGACATCTAGTAGTCGAAAGCAGAAATAGGTAGGTAATATAATTTATCGCTAACATATGGCGCTAGTAGTATCGAAAGCGCAGTAACAATTAAACATTCGTGAATAATATCTTTGGTTTTGAGAAAGTTCTGGTGTATTCCACTCACTTCGAGATCGTAGTAATTGAAGTATTACACCGATCCCTGTATGTTTTTATCCAACTTATTACAGCAACAGTAAGCTATTCGCGGGCCGGATTGATGACACTAGCGGGCCGAATTTGGACCGTAGTTTGGTGGCTCCTGATTTAGATTATCATCAGTTTAAGGCAGCATTTCTTTAACTCTAGCATCTGATGGACGAGTTTTCTTTTCATTGGCGGCGTTTCAAGAGTAATAATGAGAAATAGTGTGAAATTTAACGTAACGTTTTTCCTTATAAATGTTTTCATTCTCCTTCATACTATATCTCGCCCTTCCTAAGCTAACCTCTATGGCTATCGAATATCGAAACCTCTGCTGCTTTATGACACGAGCGAAAGACGCTTCTGTCTGTTTCCTTTCTCATCCACTGTAGCCAAAAACACCTTAACTCCCGCTTAGCAACTACAAAAATTCTACATATTTATTTGCCCTATAAACTGCGATTTGACAAGGACCAAGGACCATATATTTTCTTGCTTATTAAGTAAAATTTTAGATGGTTGCAGGTTGGCCTGGCTATTAGCAGTACAGTAGCATAAAAAATAACGTCAACCATATAAAATTTTCCCACTACTGAAAGTTTTTTTTTTCTTTAAAGAAAACTATGTTTCTAGTTAGAGTACAAATTTCAGTGCATATATTGTTGTTGGTGAATATATATATATTTTCAGATTGAAACCTATTCACAATGATAATGCCATTGCTATATAACCAATGCTTACAGAAAACTTTCGATTGTTTGATAGAAGAATTTTGGCAGGGATGTCCAGAAAATCCTTTCGAAGGAATGCCTTCAGATATATTCAACGATCTTTTCAGACTCTTGAAGCCTCCCAGCCCTGCAGTGATATCTCGTGAGTTGGATAAAGTGTACAAGAAAAACCACCTTCCTGCACCCAGTTTCACTGAACTACACTTGCTGTTCTCAAGTGGTCAACTAACCCATCTCGATCTGAGTCTGCGAAACAATTGCTTTTGTGATTGGTATGACGTCAAGTCTAAAGAGTTGATTGCGTTAATGAGCACAGAAGCTTGTAAAAATATAAGGTTTCTTACGTTCCCGTTTGAAAACCATCGTGGTATGATACCAAAACTGTTGAGAAGGTGCCCCAAATTGGAATATTTGGTAACGTATAATTTTTTTTTATTTTAGCGTGCTCCAAAATTGTCACAATCTTCGCAATGTCAGAGTTCAACATTCGGATCCAAAGCCTTTTCGTCCTTTCCCTTGGACACGTGCGGATTTTCAATTTTTTAAATAAAATCTGGAAATCTTTGACGTATTTCGGAGCAATAACTTTTCCTTAATGGACGAAGAAAATTGCAAAGATTTTGTTGTGGGGTCCAAAATTGATTCCTCTGGGACAGAATGACACGTCTTCAGCTTTAGATTGCATTTATAGAGATGCCGATACGTTTGCATTGAATACTCCTCAGTTCTCACTTGAAAGGTGCTATTGGGGAACAAAACCTGTGGGCCATGAATTCGGTGGTGGGTGTGTTTCTCCTTACACATGCACATCGATATCCTGAAGTAATAAGAAACGCTGCCCTGTCTTGTCCTATGTTAGAGGAACTTATTATATGTGTATCTCACATAGACTGTGTCTAGCATTTGCGTCATCTCAAGCGACTTGTGTATCATATTTAGTGATTCTGATGAAGACTGCTTTTCAACATTTCTAGCTCTACTTCGTGACATTGGATATCAGCTGAGACATCTTTCGATTTCTGCTTCAGATGAAATTCCACTAAACGCCATGTGCGAACGATGTCCAAATTTACAGTCCCTCGAAATCTTTGGTACAGAAACTGTGGAAACATGTCAGAGCCTCAAACATCTGAGGAGCGTAAGCATTTTTGAGATTGATGAAGAATGCCTTCTTTTTCTGTTGCAAAATTGTGTCTGCTTAGAGAATTTGCAAATTTATGAATAATGAAATATTGAATGAGATTCTGCGTAAAAGTCGATTGTTGGATCTGACAATTCTTCATATTCAACAAAGTGAACTTTCAGACATTGGATTTTATGCACTCCTTAAATCTGCTGAGAATCTGAAGATTTTTTTTTAGAAAGAATTTTTGTAAAAGATTCCAATTAGAGGACCTCCTCCAACTACAAGTGGACCACAAATTTCTTTCATGAATATAGATTGTAAATGTGTTTTTCTTTTATTGTGGTATTGATCTTTTTACTGATGTATTTAATAATGCAGTGCTTAATAGATATAATGTGTTATGTGACATAAAATTGTTTAAATAATCATTGTATCCAATTTGTCTCAGTTTTATTTTCCAGACAGAAAAAAAAATTATTTCGATATACTAATTTTATTATTAATAACCACTTCAATCACAAAATTTTAAATTAGGAATTGGAAGAAAAAGTTTTATGCACAAGTATACTAAAAGAATTAAGCTAAAAAAATAATCATCATAACCAAAAAGTTCTCTGAACTATAAGGTAACTCCTACTAGAAATTTACTTCTGTGTTTAAAATTTTCAAAGCATTAAACTGAGACTTCTTTGAGAAAATTACCTGGCTTTTTTCATGGCATTAATTAATTTTTTTTCTTTGTGGTAAAACTTCAAAAATTAACTGGCTTTTTCAAGTCCGTCGAGAGAAGAGAAAACAGGAGGCTTAACTTCCAATTCCATCTGCTTTCTAATGATAATGAATGTTTAGCAATGCTAATTTGAATTTGTAAAATGTGATTTGAATGTAATATGTAGGTTGATTAAATAAAATTTCCAAGAGAGATACTGTACTTTAGTTGTTTTTAATATTAATAATAAAAAATAAAAACCTTAAATTCCCATTTAATGCAGTTTCAGCTTTCAAAAAATCGTGACTGAAGTATCCATAGTATAATGATCCATTTAACATACACTGTGTGAAAAAAGTAGAAGGACAGTCATTTTTTTGTACAATATACTTTTATTTTACTGCTTTTGGCCTGACTTTTATAGAGAGTTGTTTTGTTAGAGTTTTAATTTACGTTAAGTGAAAGTTAAATGATATTTTTTTACTTACCACTATTTTAACTTAGGAATGCAATACTTAATAACTTTGGGTGTGTGAAAAAAGTAAAAGGACACGTTCAAAAAATCTATTTAGAAGCTGTTGGAAAGTTTATAGGTAAGTGTTTTTTTCTCTTTTAACTCCTTTTTAACAAGAATAAAATATTTAGCTAGAAATACATAGTTTTTGTTGGTTTTAGGATGCCCAGAGGAATACCCTTAAGTAAGTTTCAGAAGGGCCAAATAGTTGTCTATAAAAATGAAGGCAAAGGTGTGAGAGAGATTGCACGGCAGCTACGAATCAGTCCTAATACTGTTTCGAACTTCATAAGAAACCCTGAAAGTGACAGAAGAAAAAAGAAGACAGGAAGACCAAAAAAACTCACCCAACGTGATCAACGAAAAATCATTCGTGAACTCAAAAAGACTGGTGGAAGTGTCGGCAAGGCGCAATTTCAATCAGGAATTACACATATAACCAAAAGAACTGTCTATAACTACATAAAACGCTCAAAAAAGTTCGTCTTCAAAAAAACGGATGCACCATCCGAAGTGGAATGAAGGACACATGAAGAACCGACTGCAGTGGGCTAAAGACCACATGTCCTGGAGCTCAGAATGGACCTTAGTTATACTTTCCGATGAGAAAAAATTCAATTTGGATGGTCCAGATGGTTATCAGTACTATTGGCACTGTCTTGGTATTGAAGAAGAAACTTATTCTACTCGACAGATGGGAGGAGGTGGTTTAATGGTATGGTTAGCAGTTGGCTATGGAGGCAGGACAAATTTAGTCTTTCTAAATGGTAGACAGAACCATACAGACTCTAAACTCAAATCTTCTCCCGTATGGCACTGAGTTAGGAGGAGATAACTGGATTTTTCAGCAAGATGGAGCATCAATTCACACTGCAAATGGTGTTAAAGATTGGTTTGCAGCAAACAATGTTCGACTTTTACATTGGCCTGCTAAAAGTCCTGATCTAAACATTGTAGAGAACATATGGGCAATGATTGTACGTCGTGTTTACGAGGGTGGAAAGCAGTTTGAATCTGTAGCTGAGCTGCAGAAATTATTAAGCTTTGTATGGGACAATTTTTGCCGAACAAAAATTCAATCTTTATACAGTTCGATGCCAAATAGGATCTTCGAAGTAATTCGAGCCAACGGGAAAAGAATTCCATATTAATTTATATAGTACACCTCTTTTTTAGAAATGTCCTTCTACTTTTTTCACTGATCATGAGATCGTCAAAACCAATTTTTCTTATTAAGTATACTTTTTTTAAATTGTGTACTTTTTTGTTTTGTCTAGATACAGGTATCTGCATGTAAAAACGTTGTAAATAAATTAATTGTTTAAAAAATGCGTCATTATTTATTTATCAAAAATAATCTAATGTCCTTCTACTTTTTTCACGCAGTGTATTGATATATATCACAGTAATGATGTATTTTATTATCTCTCGTGTAATTTACAAACTTAAAAATGGGAGGTGAAAGCACCTCATAAGCGGAAATAGCCTAGGGCCTCTTTTTATCTAAATCCGGCCCTGTCTGCCTCATACGTCATTTGTGTGGCTGACTTAAAGCATTTCAATAAACTCTGTAGCTTTTACAATTAGATTACGAGGGTAAGATGAAAAGTTCTCTGCCTGACACAGAGATGGCGCTCCAATCAGCAAATATATATGTTTCCTGCCTGGATGCAGATGTCATCAGTTCGTATGACAAGTTTCAACTTGTTCTCTCAATTAGTTTGTTTACACGAATTTTTGCATTAGACGTCTTGCGTGTTTTTCGTTAAAATGGATAAATTTGAATATCATACGGTCGTAAAATTCTTCGTTTTGGATGGATTAACCCCTAAGGCAATTCATCGGAAGTTGACAAAAGTTTACGGGGACTCTGCTCTTTCTATGTCAACCGTTAAAAAGTGGGTAGCTGAATTTAAACGTGATCGCACATCCCTCGGCCAAAAACCGCAACCACACCTGAAAACCATCGAAAAAGTGCATGATATTGTGTTGGACGATAGACGAGTGAGATAGCTGAGGCTGTGGAGTTATCGGAAGAAAGGGTGCGAATCATCTAGCACGAAGAATTAGGGACGCGAAAGCTCTGCGCAAGATGGGTGCCGCATTTGCTGAATGCCGATTAAAAGCTAATACGCAAACGATTTTCACAGCAACCTTTGGACCAATTCAATAGGGATCCGCCCGATTTTGTGCGGCGATTTGTCACAATGGATTAGACATGGGTCCACCACTACACGCCAGCAGTGGGCAGTCCGAGTAGTTCAGTGCCAAAGAAAGCGAAGTCGATCGCGTCCGCCGGAAAGGTCATGGCCAGCGTGTTTTGGGATGCGAAAGGGATCCTGTTAATTGATTACCTTGCAAAAGGCAAAACAATTACAGTCGAATATTACTCCAACCTTCTTGGCAGCTGGATGCCAAAATTCGCGAGAAGAGACTTGGATTGAAGAAGAAAAAAGTCATCTTTCCCAAGGACAACGCACCTGCACACAAGGGTGCGTTGTCGATGAGAAAACAGCGGGATTTGCTCGGCCTTCCCCCTTATTCTCCTGATTTGGCACCCTCAGACTTTCATTTGTTCCCAAAGTTGAAGAAATTTGTTTCTGGGAAGCGCTTCGCATCCAATGAAGAAGATGAATGTTTTCACTACCTTCCAGTCTCTCACTTCCGGGAAGGAATACTGATGTTGGACCAAATGTGTTGAAGTCAAGGGAGATTATGTAGAAAAATAAAATCCTTTTTTAACTGAAAGTCGCTGTCTTTCATTGTCAGGCCGAAAATTTTTCACCTTACCCTCTTAACATCTGTAATTTAATGAAAGAAATTGTGAATATAGATCTTATTTTCCTCTCCATTTTTGATAGCAGAGAAATTTTTCTGCTGTTTTCAAATGCCAGAAATATGACTTGAATCCATTCGCCATTGGACTAGTCGATATGTACCAGATTCATAGCCAACAAGGAATCACACTCTAAAGTCCACTCACATTCAACACTCATTTTGTATCTTATCAGTTCTTTCTAGGTTCCTGATAAAGAGTCACTACTATTATTAAATTTTTAAACTTAATTTTTGTTAAATTTTTCTTAAATTGAATCTATACGAATTGTCATTTCAGGAAATTATTTTTTTACATTTAACATTACAACTTTAAAAAAATAATAATAATAAATTTTGTTTTTATTTGCTCTGCGTTGATTCATTTGTTTAATCTAGTTACGTATTTTTTGTTATATTAGAAAAATGTAACTTAATTTTTTATCAAAACATTTCTATACATTTACATTACATACATAAATCTATCAAAACATTTCTATACATTTACATACATATAAATATAAAGCTAGTATTATTAAATTAACATATTTTGTTATAAAACATAATTAATTACAAAAATCTATGATATATTTTGTTTTCTAACAATCCTCTATTAGTTTTGAAGCAGCAAATAAATTTAATAAAATAACAATGTTTAACAATACTCAAGAGGAAATGCATACGAATGTTGAATCTTTCCGTACTTGTCAGGAAAGTACACTTTTCCGTAAAGCTCATTTTTGAACCAAATATAAATTTTAATTAAACACTTTTACACCTTTATTTAATGCAAGTTTTTTTATGACGTCTAAAAGAGCTTCTGTAAGAAAATCGTTTATTACATGCAGCACACACAAACTGCTTTTCTTTGGAATGAGTAAACAAATGATCAGTTAAACCATGTTTGTGTCTAAACCCCTTCCGACATACCTCGCAGACGTACGGCTTCTCTTCGGTGTGGACGCGGTAATGGGTTTGCAAGTGATGCTTCTGAGAAAACGCCTTATGGCACAACTCACACGAATGAGGCTTTTCCTTCGTGTGATTCCTCAAATGTCGCCTCAGAGTTGAACTTTGTCCAAATGCTTTTTCACACACGCTGCATTTGTGGGTCTTCTCTGTGGCGTGAGTGGCCATATGGATTCGAAGGTCATTCTTTCGACAAAAGCCTTTGTTGCATATGTCACAAATATGGGGTTTTTTACCCTCGTGAATGACTAAATGCTGTTTTAAAACAATTTTTCTAAGGAATCTTTTGTTGCATACGTCACACGCATGAGGCTTCGTTCCCGAGTGGCAAAGCAAATGCTCTTTCAATGTCCTTTTTTGAGCAAATCGTTTTCCGCAGATATCACACAAAAAATAATTTTCTTTCTCAGTTCGTCCAACAAGCTCGGCCATTATTTAATGCGTTTGTCAAAGTACTTGATTCACACGGAGAAGAAAAAAAAGTTTATAAACTACAATGAGAAGGGGACGCGAATTTCATATTGATATAAATATTTTCCTTTAAATAAACTTACAAATAGCAAGTTTCCATCACTTCATTTCATTATTATAACTGTCACATTGTCAGCATTTTAAAAAAACAGTAATACTTCTATTTTTGAATAAGACGATTCATCCAAAGAGGCTTTTCTTGGACATGCAGAATTAAGCCTAAGATAAATGTTCCAAAAAGTAATGTAATACTTTAGAACTTGAGCTTTATTAAACACCGAATAGGTGTTAAAAGTAGAAGATAAGACTTTTTTACTTAAGAACAAACTTCAAATAACCAGATCACATTTTCAATCACTTGTGTTAACGGAACAAGTGTGCCACGAATGCTTCTTATGAAAATCGAGGATAGGTACTCTAAATCTGTGGGCCGGAAAACTTTCTTGTTGAGATTGAGGAGACTCCGGAGCCAGGGCATGCATCCAGATAGTGCTAGAATGAGAAAGAAATGCGGATTAAACATTGGTATAAAAAATTTGCATTATGTACCTTGAATTCATTAGCACATAATTATAATTCATATATGAATAAACAAAAGAATTCAATATTAGCTAGATATAACCACTATGAAACATTATTTTAATTGCATTAGTTAATGTCTGTACCAAAACATTCGATAGTTCTTTCACCAGAATCACTGAATACGATACACAAGTCGCTTGAGATGAGGCAAATGCTGGACACAGTCTATGAGAAATACACATATAATCAGTTCCTCTAACATGACAAGACAGCGCAGCGTTTCTTATTACTTCAGGATATCTGGATGTGTATGTGTAAGGAGAGACAAACCCACCACCGAATTCATGGCACACAGGTTTTGTTTCCCAATAGCACCTTTTCAGTAAGAACTGAGGAGTATTCAATGCAAACGCATCGGCATTTCTATCAATGCAATCTAAATCCGAAGACGTGTCATTCTGTCCCAAAGAAATCAATTTTGGACCCCTCCAACAAAATCTTTGCAATTTTCTTCGTCCATTAAGGAAAAGTTATTCCTCCGAAATACGTCAAAGATTTCCAGATTTTATTTTAAAGATTGAAAATCTGCACGTGTCCAAGGACGAAAAGGCTTTGGATCCGAATATTGAACTCTGACACTGCGAAGATTGTGACAATTTTGGAGCACGCTAAAATAAAAAAAATTATATGTCTCCAAATATTCCAATTTGGGGCACCTCCTCAACAGTTTTGGTATCATTCCACTCATACCACGACGGTTTTCAAACGGGAATGTAAGAAACCTTATATTTTTACAAGCGTCTGTGCTCATTAAGTCAATCAACTCTTTAGACTTGACGTCATACCAATCACAAAAGCAATTTTTCGCAGACTCAGATAGAGATGGGTTAGTTGACCACTTGACAACAGCAAGTGTAGTTCAGTGAAACTGGGTGCAGGAAGGTGGTTTTTCTTGTACACTTTATCCAACTCACGAGATATCACTGCAGGGCTGGGAGGCTTCAAGAGTCTGAAAAGATCGTTGACTACATCTGAAGGCATTCCTTCGAAAGGATTTTCTGGACATCCCTGCCATAATTCTTCTATCAAACAATCGAAAGTTTTCTGTAAGCATTGGTTATATAGCGATTGCACTATCATTGTGAATAGGTTTCAATATATATATAGGTGTATATAAGTTTCACCAACAACAATATAAGCACTGAAATTTGTACTCTAACTAGAAACATAGTTTTCGTAAAAAAAAACCTTTAAGTGGTGGGCAAATTTTATATGGTTGTTATGGTTTTTATGTTACTGTACTGCTAATATCCAGGCCAACCTGTAACCATCTAAAATTTTACTTAATAAGCAAGAAAATATATCCATTGCGATTTTGCTAATAAAGGTCCTGGTCAAATCGCAGTTTATAGGGCAAATAAATATGTAGAATTTTTGTAGTTGCTAAGCGGGAGTTAAGGTGTTTTTGGCTACAGTGGATGAGAAAGGAAACAGACAGAAGCTTCTTTCGCTCATGTCATAAAGCAGTAGAGGTTTCGATATTCGATAGCCATAGAGGTTAGCTTAGGAAGGGCGAGATATAGTATGAAGGAGAAGGAAAACATTTATAAGGAAAAACGTTACGTTAAATTTTACACTTTTTCTCATTATTACCCTTGAAACGCCGCCAATGAAAAGAAAACTCTTCCATCAGATGCTATAGTTAAAAAAATGCTGCCTTAAATTGATGATAATCTAAATCAGGGGTGTCCAAACTACGGCCCGCCAGTGTCATCAAGCCGGACCGCGACAGCGAATAGCTTATTGTTGCTGTAATAAGCTACTAGCGCCATATGTTAGCGATAAAGGATATTACCTACCTATTTCTGCTTTTGACTACTAGGTGTCGTCAAGCGTCACAGTCGTATCGATACACACAATAGTAATTGGATCAATGAATTTAGCAAGCGTATGTTCGCTCAGAGCACGTACTCGGCGATTAATCTATAAATTATAGATAATGACAGAAAAATTAAAACGCCGTAACTGATGATAATCTAAATAAAAGAGTTAATAATTTTAACTTTCTGAAACCGTGCAACAGTAGGTTATATGTGCTTTTATAAATAAAGGAATTAGCCAAAATCTTAATATTGCTAAAAATTTTAATTGGCATGATTACAGTTGAGTATGTTATTTGGGTGAAAGAACTAACACTCAATTCCATCAGCTGATTATTTAAACGTTGTGGATAATTTTCCAGTCTGAAAATTTTAAATTCACTTTTATTATTATTTTAAATGAAATATTTTTCTTCTATGGCAATTAAAATTCAAAAATTGGTTATCTATAGGGGTTTGTACACAATCAGTATATGAAAACAAAACTAATGGAGCATTCGAAAACCAAATACAGTAGCTTGCACTGCAACAGAAGTGGAATTCATAATCCAGGGGGCAGGCTGTTCAATTTCTGATATTAGAAATTTAGATTTAAATGTTTGATATTAAACTGACATTCACTATTATAAAAATTTAATCATGATAATCTGCTGAGAAAAAGGAAAAAGATACCTGATATAACACTTATGTGTCTGCAAGTCCATTAAACATTTAAAAGAAATTCATGATAATAGCAGAAGAATTCAAAGACTTTGTGGATAATTCCTTGATTGAGTGATTATTAAACATTAATGAGCTTGTCTTCTTAACAAAATGCAAACAAAATAAATAAATAAAAACATGTATTAAGACTAATCTCTTAGTTATTTTATTAGTCGAAAACATCTAATAAAAGCAAAAATTTTTTTTACCTCAGCTTGTAGACAAAATATCTTTCATAATGTGAAAATGATAAATTTATGATTATTAAAATTTATTAAAATTAGAAATCTTATAAATGTTTTTAGTCTTTTAATATCTTTAATTTTGTTAAAAAATTGATAAATAATTTTAAAAATCTTCTCAGTTATGCATAAGTTTTACATATCAAATGTTAATAAATTTTATCCTTAAATAAAAAGTAATACATCTGATTAAATGAAATACATAATATTTATTACTTTTCTTTATTCAAGAATGCTTCTATAATCAATGAGTATCAGTCAATCAGTTATTTATTATCATTATCAATAGTTATTTTTCAACAACATATTAAATTATCAAACATAGCGATTTTGAAGACTATATTTATTGTTATCGCATTGTAGCATGATCTTAAAGTTCTCTACAAAATAAAAAATGGGGGAAGGTGAGAAAAATTCAGAAAAAATATGCCTAACTTCAAGTGTATTTATATAACAAATTCCAGTTTTATTCTTCTGTAAAAAAATTTAAAATACACTTCATTTTATGATATATTTTAATAATTCAAAAATTCTCTAGCATATCACATTTAGATGCAGAAATATGTAAGGTACACATGACCAAAAGTCCTAAAGGTTCTTTTGACATCACTTAATAAACAAGAAAGAAGTACAACAACCAAAAATGTTTTCAAATAAATAATTTGTGTATGTGTTTGAGGAAGAAGAGAAAATGGAAGTTTATGCACTCAATGAAAACTTGTAGGTGTTTCAAGAGCAGTAAACAAAATAAATCCTTTCAGTCATAAATGTGTCAAAGAGAATAGCAACTCCCCAAAATGTTGGATGTCATGATTTGAGAAGTACATGAAAACTAAATGTATTCCACAGAATTTAAAATAAACAACTTTTAAAAAACATGTCTAATAGAACCATCATGCAGTTTGGCATGATTGCTATCCCTACTATGGATTGTAATAGTTTGGAATTTATGCATACTGTTTAGTGATGTCTTATACAATAGAAGGATAGTCTCCCACTCATAAAATTCCCAATTTTAATCTTTATATATAATTTTAAAATAATTTATTACCAATAAAATATTTGTGAAGATATTATATTTTTATTTTTAATGATGTAGAAAAGTATATGGAAATATTTAAATATAAACTTTTAATAAGCTTATCCAGAGGAATAACATATTCAAAAAGTTTAGTTTAGTAAGATGTCAGTTTATGAGCAAGATTATTAACGAACATTCTTAATAATACAACAAGTCTTCAAAAAAATATTTTTTACAAGAAAATTTTGACAAAAAATATTAAATTTAAGAGTACAGAATTATGAACACAAACAATAACACTAAAAAATTATGCAACTCTACAAATATGTTTTACATACATTCTTTAAAAAGATTGTTTATTCTATAATTTAGCTTTTATAATACATAATTTATGATAAAAAATATGTTTAGTGTTTCGATTATAAAATCATACTGAGGATAAAACAATCATTTAATGAACTTTGAAGTAAATTACATATAATAAAATAATTGAACTATTTAAAGTTATTTTAGATTTCAAGACCAATATTTCTTATTTTGCTTATGTTGACTTATATATGTTTTGTAAATTTCTAATAATAAACAATAGAAATTTTTTAAAGTAAAGAACAGAAAAACAAATACCAAGATTTTCAATGGCCTCTGGGGGGCATTAAAAATAAAGTCCTGTTACCATAAGCAAGCTTAATTTTTTGCTATTAGTCGGTAGTCTTTCTCCTTACATTTCTCATAATTGACATATTGTTTGAACATAATATTTATTTGGTATATAAATTACTTGATTTTGACCAAGAGTACAATTTAGTAGACATTAAGAATAAAAAATACAATGTCACTAATTACAAGTCTGATGTAAATATAAAAAAAACTATAATATATCTTTGCTGTTTTTTTCTAAAGCACGATATTAGAGTTTAAATTATATGTAAATTAAATTTATAAAAACATTTTTTATTAATTTAAAGAATCTAGATTTCTAAAAAAAAAAAAAAAAGGTTTTAATAATTTTAATATAAAAAATTATTCTATACTAAAAGCTACCAATTTTTTATTTACATCTTATTTTTCTTCGCCCTACTGTTATTTTAAACTTCTACCCCTCTGCAAGTTCACATCAACAAATAGTGAAACCTACATTTTACTTAGGCATCTACAAATTTGAGTATCTTCTATTATTCAACTAAAAAAAATTCCCTCATCAATTTTTATCATTATATAAACATGGAACATTTATGTAAGAAGAAAGGTTTTATAATGCTAAGTGACCACCATGTCTTTTCTGAATAAATTAGTTAAAACTTATTTCAATTTGCTTTCTGTACTGGCATTATGTTACATTAAAATCAATTACTTGATTGAAATATTCAAATTAGTGTTTCTATGTTTCACTAATCCTTTCAATCCATTATTCCATATATAAAAAAAAACATTTATTAATTAAAGAACAATAGGCTTAATGTAATTTTTTAAAATACTATAAACAACATAAATTTTTTTTCCCACAGAAAAAAAACAACCAATTATTAGACAAAACGATGCTCCAGATAATCACATTGTTTTATTTATTTTTAATGTCTATGCTGCATTTATGATCAAAAATACAATAGAATAAAATAATCCATTCAATACTTGCTTTAACCAATTTGTTAAAATACCATTTACATAATTATATTCAAATAAATAAATATTTCACTTATTTTACAGAATTATTTATTTAGATTTGACAGCAAACTTCAAAATGCAAATCTGTATTAAAATGAACTCTAATCGTTCGATAGATAAGGATGTTTATTTTATATATATGCTATTGAAAAGTGGTGGATGACTGAAATATTTGAATTTAGACATACACTTACTTTTTATAAGCATTTAACCTGTTTACATCCTAACTCCGAAAATACTTTAAAAGATAACAAAAGAAGCAGAAAGACACGGTGGATATGTAACCTGAGATTCCTGCCTTGGTTTACAATTAAGACCAATAGATGGCGCTGATGGCCTTTAGGGAAATGGTCAGTTTTCAACAACAACTATGGGGTAGGGAACTGAATTGCTGCTTTTCTTTTATTATTACAAGCTTACATTGAATTAAAAATTAAATTACATGGAATTAAAAATTAAATTTTTTTCGTACTGATTTTCCTACCATTTTGTTCTAAAAAGAATCGTACATGAAAAGTTACTTAAGAAAATTACTGTCACGTAAACAATATTCTCTTTTCCCCCAAACTAACATCAGTTTAAATTTCAGAATCATAAATAGAAACGCCCTGTCTTGCAGTTTCAACGATCTTATAGAATTCCGCAAATAGTTTGTGGCAGTTCATTAATTTTCTTCAATGGAACTTTGACTAATAAATTTCAAATTTTGCATTTATTGTTGAGATTTTAAACTAATGCAACATGTTTTAGCTTTTTTAGCCGATAAAATTTATATTTTTAATTTTATTTTCTATTAATAATTTTACTTTTAGGCAAATGACTTTATTTACAAAAACATTAAAAATAATAAAAAGTTTTCTGCAATAAATAAACACTTCAGGATTATATAGGTTCAAATTTTAGTTAAAATTTACAAAACAAATTATTTAATGAATAAAAAAGTTCTGCATAGTGGTCCAGTTATAAATAAATAGTTGTACTGAACAAATCTCCTTCTTGGCAGTTAGTATTTTTTGTTTCCTTCTGGTGGACTGCAAAAGGGAAATTCATTTATTTAGTATCCTCTGTTTTGAATACCAACTGCTACTTTCACTGTCAATGTTTATGTTTTGCATTTGTTACTCGAGAATTTTTTAGGCAAGTAAACATGCTAATTATGACTTGCATATTTTAAATTCTGCGATTGCTCTATTTAAACATTATTTGTTTTTGTGCCATTGTGTCTAAAGTAATACTTTTTAATGTTGTAGTTATTCTTAGTTTTTTTTTTTTTTATCTTTAAAGGAATAAAAACAACTTGTCAGGTAAGATGATGTTCACGAATATTTTACTTACAAAACACAAAATTTTTCAAACTTGTTTTGAAACAATTTATTGATGTTCATAAATATTCTTTACTGATTCATGGTTTATACTAATCTTTTTAATTGCAAAACTTTGTTAGGTTCATTAAATAATTCACTATTGATTCAAATAATTCAATATTCCAAAACCCAACATGCTTTGTATAATTTTTTTTATGACAGCAATAACTATTTATTTTTTATATTCAACTTTATAAATTGTATTATTATTGAGCTTTATATATTGAAGTATATTTTTATTACTAGTCATTAATAGATTTATCAGTGGTCTCCATTTAAAAAAAAGTTCCTTAATTGAGGTTGTATGTGTTGGAATGTCGGAAAAATAAACAAAATTAAAAATGGAAAAGCAAAAAAAATTATAAAATGTGTAAGTTTAAATGTCAAAGTTATCCTTATACAGATTAAAAATATGTGGAACTTAAAGTAAGAAAGTGATAAAAATTGTTTGGGAGTGAATATTTACAAAATTTGGGAAATACGAAAAATAAATGTAAGAGTTTTTATATATTGTATAATTTTGCATATTTGTACATAATATTGCACTAACTAATATATAAGATAAGACATATTTTATAATTTTTACATATATAGTATGTGAACACCGTGCAAAAATTTTCCAAAAATAATTTTGGAAAAGGAAGAATTTAATGCTCAACATTTTTATTGTATATAAAATTGGGAAAATTAAGCTCAGGTATAGTTTCAAAAATGAAAAGATTTAGAAAAAAACATGTAAAAAATGAGATTTTGTAATGATAATATTATTTGTAATGATAACGAGTGAAAATATTTTAAGAATATGGGCAACAAACTATAAAACTACAAGTAGAAAGTTATAAGAAAAGGTATTCAGTATGGCTTTTAAACATCTTCAAAAAAGCATTCAAAAGTAGCTGAAAAATAAGGAATGAGTGTACAGCATGGCTAATGTTCAATTAGTGTAAATTTTACAACTATAATCCTACATTGGTCCAAAAATGAAAAAAGAAAGCCATAAATTGTTTTTTAACAGCACAGACCCATTTGGTGCAACGTATGAAGTAATGGGTTTAAGAAGTATTTTATAAATATTTTGTTATCTAAATCTTGGTGAGAATATTCAGAAAGTAAAGAATAAAGGATTATTGTGGTTGTTATTTTTGAATTGTGTTTATGACATACTGGGGTCATGTTAGTATTTTGTTCAGAGTTACACCAAAGTATTTAAAATAATTTGCCTGTGTATAGTGTAAGTTGTATAAAAAAGTAACAAGCTTTGGCTTGAATCCGAACTACTCACTTACTATTATTAATTTTTATCTACCATTGTGACAACGAGGTTTCTGACTGAGTAATGTAATTTTGAATGTGTTCGTTCGCTGCTTGTTAAAAAAATGACTGGGCCATCTGCATAAATAAATTTGTTGTTATGAATAGAATTTTGAAAGTCACTAATGTTTACGTTGTGTAAGATTGGGCCTAGAAGTGATCCTTGTGGTAAACCAACAATTGTCGAATATAGAAAAGAGAAATCATCATTAACATTATTGAAAAAAAAAGAAAAACTTATTTGGTAGATAGAGTATAAGAATATTAATGATATCATTGAGGAAATATAAGTTTTTAAATAAGTCTGCATATCAAAATTTTGTCAATTGATTCTGCAACATCAAGAAATAGTGAAGCTGTGTTATGCCTTTTACTAATGCTGCCTGATATGCACTCTACTGTTCAAAGTCATTTATGTGTTACAAATAATTGTTTAGTGCTATCAAATTGTACAATGTTTGTGAAATGTTAATTTGTTTGTTTACTTGAATTATAATGAAGTATTTATATATTTTAGAAATTATAGAAAAGAGACTAAATTGTAAGGAAGACATTTTATCATTTCTTTTGTGATATTATCAATTCCATGTACTTTATTATTACTGAATTCTTTAATGAATTGTAGAATCTCAGAGGGTATGATTTGAATTGTAGCATGGTGAAAAGAGTGACTATTAGAAGTGGCATATTTGTGAAAAATTTTGAAAACTTATTGCTCAGTATCAGGGTTAGTAAAAAATTGAGTTACATGTGTTTTGCAAGTGTTGTGGCTATGTTTGGGTTGCTGTAAGCAAGGGTATCGAAAGAAAAAAAAAAACAATGGTGCAATGGTATATATATAGAGAGAATATTGTTTTTTGGTGCAATAAAATGTTTTCCTTTTTCTTTTTTTTTCCCCGCCTTTTTTTTTTTATGCTTGTGATTGGTTTTTTAAGATAATTGTTATTAGGAGAAAAAATGCTTTAATAGTCATTCTTATGTATATTCATTTTTGTTTTAATTTCACATTGTAAAATTTTATTGTAGTTTAAATAATTCTGTTTGCCCTGAGAGTATTTTATGAACTGCCTAATTTACTTAAAATTGTTTCTTACAATAATGTAATTTCTGATGTTTGTGGAAAAGTGTTACTTTTTTTTCTATTTTGACTTGTTATCTATAAGTGTTATGAAAACACATATTCAAACCAATTTGTGCTTATAATGTAAAATGATATTATAATTTTTTCATGTTTATTGGAGTTTTCTACTAGCAGTGTAATTTGAACATTTTTTGTGAAAATTCAGTCATGTGAAAATTCAGTATGTCATAAACACAATTCAAAAATAACAAACAACTACAATAATTCTTTATTCTTTACTAGCAGTGTAATTTGAACATTTTTATTAATGTGAAAATTTAGCCCAATTTGAAATGTGGTATTTTGGAATATTAGTTATATGGATTAGTCAAATTTAAACAAAACAAGATTAAGGTCAGATGTTCTAAGGGTAGAGATAGATTCTGAATTGTAATAAAAAGGAAAGTTTTTAATTAGAGCAATGTCCATGGTATAGGGTGTCAGAGAGCCAAATCTTGTGTAGGAGGAGCAGCAATTAGTTAATTGCATTGATATATAAAAAGATTAAGTTGAATTTCCAAGGAGTTTGTTCTGGTGCATTTTCAGATTCTCCGATGATAAATAAGGTCTACATCAAGAAAGTTTTATAATTGTAATATAGTGTAAGCAGTTCATTAAGTGAAAAAAAATGTTTGTTTTGGATCAGTCTGTGTAAGTGGATAGTAACAGAGTTTTGTAGAGGTAGTACTATGATGGTGGCTTGAAAATTCTTAGGTTTGGTGTAAAATGTGTTATTTTATTAAAATTGCTGTCCTAATGGTATACATATATTTGTGTTATCATGGACAATTTTTTTCTTTCCTTTAGAAATAATAGTTTTGAATATATAAGAGTGTGGTAAATATTGGTCTATAAATACTTAAAGATCATAATTCTTATCCTTTAAGCAATTTGCATTTTAGAGGCATATAGTGAAGAAATTTTGCATGTTTATCTAAGTTGTGTGAGCTACTTGTAACAGTGTAAACATTTTAGAATTTGGGTCAGTGTGTTGTTGTATAAATGACAAAGCATTGTGAATTAAATGGCATAATCAGCATTTGTATCTGCAGGTTAAATTAAATATTATAAAATAAAATATTCAAGTATAAAGAAACCTAGATTAAGATCCTTGCATAAATATATATAGTAATAATGTGCTGTCTAGCTTTTTTTTTTTTTTTTTTTTTTTTTAAATCTACATTACTAGGTTGTTTATTAATTTCACTTAAAATAGGAAATGCTGATTAATAACAGCAATTATTGTTAAAACTTCACCAAATTAAAATCTTTCATATTGCAATATTTAAAATAATATTTTGACTGAAATCTAGAAAAATATTTTTCTGCCCTGTTATTTATTATAGATAAAACATTTGCAAAAAAAAAAAAAAAAAAAAAAAAAAAAAAAAAAGGGCCAAAATATATTGCATAATATTCCGGTTTATTATATTTATTGTCACAATTTACTTTTTTAAGTGGTATTTGTGTATTCAATATATAATCTGTGCCATAGTCCATAAATGAATTCCATTTTAAATTGAGAGTTTAGAAAAAAAACATTTTATGGCTGAGATAATAACAAAAATATTCCCTTTTCACACTTCTTTAAAGCTTATTATCAAAGTAATATCTCTCTACCATTTCAAGAACAATATATTATGCTAAAATATTATTATGGGAGTTATATACAAGTAATCCAACGTAAGGATACCAAAAGAGCCCTGGGAAGGCAATGTCCTCCTTCATCATCTGTTTTTAGGTTGTTCATAGTACATACACAAATGGGATAAAACACCCATAGATGAAAAATGATGTGTGAATGTGATTGATGGTGTCAAATTTTATTTTATAAATTTTTTTTTTCAATGTTTCGAAATTATAGCTTTAAAAAAAAAAAAAAAAAATCCAAACACTGAAAAGGAGATATGCTAGATCAGGGATGGGCCAACTACGGCCCACCGCAAGGTTCTATCTGGCCCGCGGATAGAATTCTATTTGCCGGTCCAAGGTAAATTAAACGAAATATATATATTTTATAATAAATATATATTATTAATAATAAATATATATAAATAAATATTATTATTTTTTGGTTCCTTTTTTTTTCAAAGGACTGATCTAAATATGCCAAAGTTAGAGTTTTAAAAATCATCATCGAAAGTAACTTTCAAAAATTTAATATCACACGTCCAGAAAATCAGTCCTATGTTTGCTTCATCTTATATATGTGAACAGGTGTTTTCAACCATGAACCTTAGAAAAAATTATTTCAGAAGTAGACTGACAGATAAGCCTTTAGCCTCGTTCCTTAGAATCAGTACATCTCACTTCGGAATACTCACTATAAGGAACTTTTGAAAATGAAATCGCAATTTCATTCATTTCATTAACATATTCAAATTGTAATATTTGTATATTGTTTTTAAAATTTAAAAAAAATTTATCTTGGTCCGCCAAAAAAATTTTTTTTTTTTTTTTTTTTTCGATTTTTGGCCCGCGACCTAAATAGTTTTCTCATCTCTGTGCTAGATAAGCGAAATTTCAGAGACGTATTTGCATATCTAAAAACATAGCATCTATTAACATGCAAAACACATTTGCTTTGTGTATTTTGCATGTATCTTTATTTGCATTGTAAACTTCCTGAGCTTCTTTCGGATTGGGCATTGTAAGTCAAGAATGCCTTTAATGAAACGGTGAAGGCAGTATCAGCAGCTTATTTGAGTTTGAACGAAGCTGTGTATTAGGGCTACGAGATGGTAGAGTTTCTTTCCGCAATATAATAGATAGAGTTGGCAGGATGATCCACTGCCCATGGTGGTGGCAGTTGTGTTAACGGTAAGGAATTGTCTGAAGAATACCAAGATCTCGCCGCTCACGTGCCTCTACTGAGTTTCACGAACCTTACGAACACCCATAGATGAAAAAAGGTGCATCCACTGCAGTAGATTTCGAGCTTCTGTTGGCACCAGAAGGACAGTGAACGATAACAACTGGGTTGCTTGAGGGGCAGCTCCTAGTCAGACGCCCTTTAGCAGTCATGCCTCTAATTCCAAATCGCCACCATCTGCCTTTTCATTGCTGTCCAGCTGGAACCTATTGGTGAGCTAAGTGGATCTGTAGTTTTTCAGATGAGAGCCGTTTCTGTTTCAGTGACAGTTATAGGCGTATGTTGGATAGATAGAGGATCAGCTGTCCTGCGTCTCAACATACTGGACTTTGAGCAGGAGTACTGGTCTGATGAGGAAAGCAGAAAACTCTCGTCGTTACTTCAATCACTTTGATAGCAAATTTATACATTAGATCAGCTATTAAATTGGTTGTGCTGCCATTTTTATAACACAATTTCAGAAGGTCTTTTCAGACAGAATAACGCGCGGTCCCATATCGCTGCTGTCACTCTGTATGGTGTACAGAAACAATATTTTCTTTGTGAGATCATTCTATCATCGATCACGTATGAGATAAAAGTCAATCACAACCGAAACGGATTGTTACTGATTTGATTAACCAAGTGCAACAAGCGTGGAACTCCAACCCATTAAGTGATATGCGGCATCAGTACGGCACAATGCATTTGCTTTCGTATTTGCATGCTTGCATTCAAAATAGTGGAGACTACAGCGGGTTACTAATTAACCACTATTTCAAATTTGACATTGCTCTTCTCGCTCATACTTTAATCGTTAGTCAAATAAATGCATTATCTAGACAAATTCGTTGTCTAAATTTCATTTCGCTGAACTAGTGGTTATCAAAAGATGCTGCCTAGAAAATTTCCAGATGCGACCTGTGATATTCCAGAAAAATATGTGTCCAGATATAAAAATATAGTTACTCTTTTTCTTGTCTGTTTTGCCTTCTCTTTTATTCGCATAAAAAGTGCCAAACAGCGATTATGCGCCAAAGAATGTTTCCGTGAAATTAAGAATATATAGTTTTTATGGTTGGTTTCTAGAAGTATTAGCTTCCACGTTATTTTAAATGTGAAAAAAATTTCCAGATCATGAGACCATTCGCATTAATTTTTGTTACATTTTACTTTATTATTATAGTTAAGTCTAATATTACAGAATAGTGTAGGCGCAGTATTTGTATTGTAACATGTCTCTGAAATTTGTGTGTACTGCCCTACAATTATTTGCAGTATTTTAAGTGTACCAAAAAATTGAGAAAGTGAGTTTTGAACTTTTTAAAACTTTTCAAAATGTTAGAAGGTTGTACTAAATTTGAGAACCACTTCTCTAAACTAAATCCTTCTGGGTATTGGGATTTAATTTTCCAGCAAAATAAAACATTCAATGTCTTCTCAATACGACATTAACCATTACGGTAAGTTAAGGATGTTATGATATGCATCCATAATTTTTTTTTATTTCATAAATTTTAATTCGAATTTGCATACTTATGGTAAACCTTATTAATCAACTGAAATCTTCTTTCTTTTTTTTCCAGAATTTTTTTAAATATGATTCTCAAGTTTATCATGGAAGGATTTGTTTCGAAGATTTTTTTAGAAAAATATATTTTCCAGATTTCTTGCTAAAATCAATAATTATTCAAGTATAAAATCAATGATTTTGTCATTAAAATTGATCTTCACTTATAGCAAACTGTTTTCCAATGGATACAACCTAGGGAGGCCTGTCATCATGCAACCATGTTATTCTTCTCCAATTATAAATAATCTGCCTTGGAATTAACCTCTACAGAGACAACATTGGTAATCGTAAAAAATATTTTTCACGAAATTTACGTGAGTTATTATGAGTTATCTAAAAAAATTTATTTATACTAACATAAACATTGCATCTTTTTTTTTCTCATTGTAGTTGTTAACATTTATATGTTTCTGTGAAACGAAGTACTATAAGAAACTCACCAATTCATGGCTGAACAAAGTGGATGGACTTTGGAAGTGAACTTTTTTCTGTGCGATGTTTGCGGGAAACGATTTACTGAGAAAAAGAAATTGAAACGCCATTCGCTTTGCCACTCAGAAACGAAGCCTCACGTGTGTGACATATGTAACGAAAGGTACCTTAGGAAAAGTTATTTAAAAAAGCATTTATTAGAAATTCACGAGGGAAAAAAAGCTCACAGTTGTGGAATATGCAACAAGGACTTCTCTCGAAAGGCGGATCTTCGAATCCATTCGATTGTTCACACCGAAGAGAAGCCCCACGAATGCAGTTTGTGTGGGAAAGCATTTCGACGCAATTCAACTCTGAGGCGACATTTGAGGACTCACACCAAGGAGAGACCCCATTCATGCGAGTTGTGCAACAAAGCGTTTTCTCAAAAGCATAGTTTGCAAATTCATTATCGCATCCATACCCAAGAGAAGCCGCATGTTTGCGAGGTGTGTCAGATGGGTTTTTCTCAAAAATATGTTTTAAAGAGTCATCTGTTTACGCATACGAATGATAAGCCGCATGTTTGCGATGTATGTCAGAAAGGTTTTCGCCGAAACGGAGAATTAAAGCGACATTTGCTTACCCATAACAAAGAGAAATCATTTATTTGCGAGGTATGTGAGAAAGCTTTTTCTCGAAGTGGATATTTAAGGCGTCATTTGCTGAGGCATACCAAAGACGAACGACGTGTGTGTGATGTACGGCAAAAAGGATTTTCCCTGAAACCAAATTCATCACTGCATGTGAAAATTCATTCAAAATAAACGTGTTTAAAGATTTTCAGCGTGTAAGAAACGTCGCTGTTCATGGGAAAACAAGGTCCACTGAAAATTGTGTTGTTGTTGCTTATCCCCTTGATTTAGAATCCTAAACAATGACCAGTAGATCATGCTGCATCAATAGATCGTAAACGGTCCTCTCCTCGTTCAACAGTTGCCTCACAGAGGCACCAATACAATCGGTGAGATGAGAGGGAGACGCAATGGCCGAACAATGACAAAGTGTTATGTCTTCTCGTCTCCGTTGAAGGTCGAACTCTTAGTGTGGCCAGTCCTTAATCTAGCTACAGCCATTTGAGCTGATTTAGGACAGGAGCACTACAAGGACACTGAAAATTGTACAAGTCTCATGCGAAACAAATTTTGTATGTATTTCACTTTTGTTTCGTATATTGTTTTTAAAATTTTATAGTGAAACATCCTTGTATTGTTGTATAAATATTTATCTTTAATTGAGAGATGTGTGTTTCTTTTTAATTAAAAATATTTTTTCTTTAGAGCAGTGGTTCTCGTAAGGCGAGGCACATATTTCTCTGAAATATGTGCCCAGATGTAAAAATATAGTTGCTCTTTTTCATGTTTTCGCATTCAAAGACAGCTTTCATTACAAACAACTGACCTTTCTGGTGATTCTCAATGTTAAACAAATTTCCATTGTAGCCTCTGAGATTCCACCGTCTGTGGAATCGATCATCTGCATATAAAACTGTGAGGCGTTAGTAACAGATGCTTGTCAGAAATTTGTATAGAGTGCACCTAGAATTATTTGTGGGTTTTTAAATGCTCCTCTCCTCAACTTCAAAAAGTTTGAGAACCATTGCTTTATAGCAGGAGGTGGCCAACCCAAATGATCTCCCGGGCCACTTTGAAAATGCCTCCTAACTCCGCGGGCCGCATATAAAATTATGTATACCCCTATTAGATTTAAATCCACTATAGACATTTTTTGGAGTGAAAAATGGAAACGCAATGAGTTGTTATTATTGTGTTTATTATTTTTCTTGCATGTAAACACTGATAATATAATAATAATGATACTTATCGCACTTTGCAAAGAAATATATAACACAAAAAAAGAAATATAAATATAAACGAAATAAAATCATTAAAAAATATTTACACAGTCCAGTCACGTTAATGTGACCGCCATCTACTTTCGACGTCAACGTGAAACAACCAGTCACAAAAGGCAGGTGGCAGCACATTACAGTGGAGTGTATATAAAAGATGTCCTAGGGCATCGGAAAGCATTCCAATCGTTGGCATAATGCAGAAACGTAGCGATTTATCTGACGTTCAAAAGTACATGATTATTGGCTTTCGGGTCCAAGGGTGGAAGCATTTCAGAAACGGTTAATTTTGTGAACTGTTCGCGTGCCGCCGTGGTAAAAGTATACCGTGCATGGCAAAATGGCACTGTCCAAAATCAGCGGCAGGGCACATGTGGTGCATCACGGGCTGTAGATGACAGGCGAACGAAGGCTACGGAGATGCGTTCGGACGAATAGACGTGCAACTGTTGAGCAAATGACCGCCCAGATGAACCAAGGGGCTACCAAGAGTGTATCCTCAACAACGGTTCAGCGAACGTTGCTGCGCATGGGCCTCCGCAGCAGACGTCTGGTTAACGCACCTATGCTGACCGCTGTTCATCGGCAACGAAGGCTGGAATTTGCGCCGAAACAGGACGTCCACAGAGTGGCGACAGGTGGCATTTTCCGATGAACCACGTTTTATGCTCCATGGGACAGATGGACATTGGCGTATACGGCGTGAAACGTCTGAAAGCAAATACCTTGCAACAATTGCCGGAAGGATCCAAGCTGGAGGAGGCAGCATTATAGTTTGGGGAATGTTTTCCTGGCATTCACTGGGTGCACTCAACATTGTGGAAGGCACGATGGATCAGCACAAGTACGCTTCTGTCCTTGCGGACCATGTCCACCCCTACATGCGAATTATTTTTCCTCAAAATGATTGCATTTACAGGTGCCATACAGGTCGCAGTGTATGTGCGTGGTTCGAAGAGCACCAGGATGAGTTTACCGTACTCCCCTGGCCAGCAAACTCACCGGATTTAAACCCAGTCGATAATCTGTGGGACCACCTCGATCGGGTTGTTCGCGCCATGGATACTCAACCGCGTAATCTAGCGCAACTAGCCGCGGCACTGGAGTCGGCATGGCTCAACATCCCAGTGAACACCTGCAGAAACCTAATTGACTCTCTTCTTGCACGTCTCGCAGTGGTCCGCTCTGCAAAGGTGGTTATTCTGTATTTTGACAAGTGGTCACATTAATGTGACTGGACTGTGTATTTGACTAGTACGATATGTGTTTCTCCACTTTTTCACTTAGCTTTTGCAAATCGATCTCCAATTGGGTATTTGCCCATCGTAATGGATGTTGTAGGTGAGCGTCCGTTATGTTTGAGCGTGTTTTGTGTTGGTTCAATTTCATTTTTAAAAAAAAACGATTCGCAGGTGTAAGTTGAACCAAAAGCGCCAACAGCTACCACAAAGAGCTTAATTTGCTCTGCCAGTCACCCGGTACTTAAAAGATCTCGAATGTTTTGGTACACACATTAATTAATGGTTATATCTACCTAATATTAAATTCTTTTATTTATTCATTATAATTATGTATTAATGCATTCAAGGTACATAAGGCAAATTTTTTATACCAATGTATAATCCGCATTTCTTTCTCATTCTAGTATTATCTGGACACATGCCCTGGCTCCGAAGTCTCCTCAATCGCAACAAGAAAGATTTCCGGCCCACTGATTTATAGGGCATATCCTCCGTTTTGACAGGAAGCATTCGTGGCACACTTGCTCCTTTTACACAAGTGATTGAAATTGGGATCTGGTTATTTGAAGGCTGCTCTTAAGTGAAAAGTCTTGATGAATAAAATGTCCATTTTGTGTTTCCAAACATCAATTTGCCCATCTGCTGTATCTTCTGCCTTCACCACCTATTCGGTGTTTAATAAACCTCAAGTTTTAGAGTATTGCAATCCTTTTCGAAACACTTAAGAAAGGCTCATCTCTGTATGTCAAAGAAAAGCCTATTTGGATGAGTTGTGTTTTTCAAAATTACAAGTACTACGGCATTTTCTGCATTTGGTGGCACTTTAACAACTACAATAATGAAATGAAATGAAGGAAATTTGCTACGAGTGTCTCTCAGTTTATTAAAAAAGAAACTATTTATATCAATATAAAATCCGCGTCTCTTTCTCATTGTATTTTTAAAAAAAAAAAAAAAAATTTCACTGTGAATCGAGTACTTTGGCAACCGCATTAAATAATGGATGAGCATGGTCGCCCAACTACGGAAGAAAATTATTTTTCTTGTGATATTTGCGGAAAGCAATTTGATCAGAAATGGAAATTGACGGAGCATGTGCTTTGCCACTCGGGATCGAAGCCTCACGTGTGCGACATATGCAACAAAGGATTTCTTCAAAAAAGCAATTTCAAACAGCATTTAATAATGCACGAGGGGAACAAAACTCACGTCTGCGAAATATGCAACAAGGACTTCTTACGAAAGAATGAACTTCGAATCCATATGATCACTCACACCAAAGACAAGACACACACATGCACTGTATGCGGAAGAGCATTTGGACAAAGTTCAAATCTGAGGACACATCTAAGGACTCACACGCAAGAAAAGCCTCATTTGTGTGAGTTCTGCAATAAAAGTTTTACTCAGAAGGGTGGTTTGCAAAGGCATTACCGCGTCCACACTGCGGAGAAGCCATATGTGTGCAAAATTTGTCAGAGAGGGTTTTCACAAAAATCTCACTTAACTGGTCATTTGTCTACTCATTCCGAAGAAAAGTAGTTTGTGTGTGCTGTATGCAATAAACTATTTTCTCGCAGAACCTCTTTTTCACGTCATAAGAAAACTTGCATAAAATAAAGGTGTAAATGTGTTTCCTCAAAACTGTTTTTTAAAATGGACTATCTCTGTTTTAAAAACGATATTCTCAGAAAAGTGTACGTTCTCGACAAATAACAGGTGGGCTGTAATGGTCGTAGGCTGGCACATAGATGACGCTACTAGTATTAAATCCATATGATTTTTAGTTAGCCCTAACCTTCAAAAGACACATGTATAAATTTGAAGCTGTTGTACTATTAGTATGTGAGTTACAGCATTTTTAGTGTTCACCACGTGCAGTCCACTCGGCTGACTGTCGATTGGACTCCGGTGTGAAATGATGGAGCCCTGTTTCATTCATTGTCACATATCGACGCAAAAATTCGGGTTTCTTACGATTGAACAGTTCCAAACACTGCTTAGAATCATCAATTCGTTGTTATTTTTGGTCGATTGTGAACTCGCGCGGCGCCCACTTTGAACAAAGTTTTCGCATATCCAAATATTCATGTGTCCTCAAAACTGTTTTTTAAAATAGATTATCTCTGTTTTAAAAACGAGATTCTCAGAAAACTGTACTTTCTTGACAAATACTGAAAGATGAGTTATTCGTAGGAATTTCATGTAGTGTATGTTTAAATTTTTATTGTAAAACTTCCTCTTTTAATTTAAATTTTACGTTTTTAATTTTTATGAGTTGAATTTTACTCCCTTTGGACTATTGTATTTGTACAGTGGAGATATTGTTTAGGTTAGTAAATATTATATAGATTTCGAAATGATTCAGCGTTAAAACATGTGCTGCAACTCGTGCATAAATTAGAAAGGGTTTTGAGCAATGTTTGTTGAATTACTTTACAATAATTTAAACCTTTTTTATTGATATATATCCATGTATGAATTTTAAATCTTTCGTATAAGTACAAAAGTGCATTTTTAAACTTAAGCTTTACTTTTGTAAATATAATTTTCTTATTTTTTTCTAGTCAATGTTTTTAAAATTGGATTTCATTCTTTCTAATGGTTACTATAACAGTTTTCATCTTTAATATATCATTTTATAAGCATAATGTTTGCATTAATAAAAAGGAATAATGTAAATTTTTTATCTTTGCGTAAGAAAAAAGACCTTCGAACGACTCTTTACAGAGAATATTTTGTAATTTGCTGCAGAACGACTCTACTTGATACATATTTGTGATGAATTGTAAAAAATATTTCAAATAAAGACATTTATTTTTGTATTATTATTTCTTCAGTGTTTATTTGCTTCATAAGAAATTACAACGAATTCACTTTATTCATGTAAAGATTCGTATCTGTCAAAGTGAGCTGTCTGTTATTTTTAATACGCTTTTATTAATTTCATCTGTATGTTTGTTTGTAACTGACTCTTTCGGCTCAATTTTGCCTTACTATAAACGATCAGATTTAATTTAAACGTTGTAGACTTATCAAGGACCGATAAAAGCGTGGTAATTCTACAAGTGAAATTTTTATTTTAGAGTTCAATTTCTGTGTGATTCTGAATTATCTTTAATTTATGGACATGAGTGTACTAACTAAAACTAAACATTATAATAAATTATAGTTTAAAAGAACTAAAAAAACACGCTTTTAGAGTTAAGCAAACTAAAAAGTAAAAAATAATTGTTACCATGGGAATAAAATGACTGACGAGAAAATGAATGTCACTGTTCTAAAAGCGTGGGGTGCTTTGTATGACATTGCATCTCTGCATTTCGGAATAAAACTAGTGAAGAATTATAACGATCGATATCGAGCACCCCCCCCCCCCGCTTTTAGAAGAGTGACATTCATTTTCTCGTCAGTCATTTTATTCTCATAGTAACAATTATTTTTTTTTTAGTTTGCTTAACTCTAAAAGCGTGTTTTTCAGTTCTTTTAAACTATAATTTATTATAATGTTTAGTTTTAGTTAGTACACTCATGTCCATAAATTAAGGATGATTCAGAATCACACAGAAATTGAACTCTAAAATAAAAATTTCACCTGTAGAATTATCACACACATCTTGAAGAAGAATATGCAAATTACGGGAAACCACCAGATGGCGCGGTTAGTACGTCACAATGACGAGAGTGTAAGAGAGGGGTATATAAGGAACGGGGGCAAAGAAGTAAAATTGTTCACAAGTGCTTTAAAAGCCTTTCAGTGCAATAACCGCATAGTTATGGCACAAAGGAAGCATTTGGATGATTTTTTACGTGGTAGAATTATCGGACGACTCGAATGTGGACGTACCCAGCTGGAAGTATCCGAGGAACTTGGAATCGCCCAGAGTGTCATCTCCAGGCTTTGGCACCGATTCCAAGATGATGTTAATGTGAGTAGATGTTACAGCACAGGTCGCCCCCGAGTTACAACGCCGAATGAGGACCGGTATTTAGCAGTTACTGCCAAAAGAAACAGACGGAGCACAGCATCAGACCTGTCTCGTCAGCTCTCTTCAGCTACCGGTACGACAGTTTCAAGGCAGACCGTGTACAGACGCTCAGGGCACATTGGTCTATATGCTCGTAGGCCTGTCAGATGTGTTCCACTTACCGCAACTCACTGTCGCCTGCGATTAACCTGGAGTAGAGAGCATGCATTGTGGACACCGCAACAGTGGTCGTGTGTGATGTTTTCCGACGAGTCAAGGTTTAGTTTGCACTCTGCTTCTCGCCGGACTTTCATATGGAGAGCGCCAGGTACCCGTTACCACCAAGAGAACACCATTGAACGACACCGTCACAGTGGTGCAGAATGGCTCGTTTGGGAAGGAATTATTCTTGGTTCCAGAACTGACCTGCATGTTCAGAGTGTAACGATGGCAGGCCACATCTATCGGGATGTCATTCTGGAACAACATGTACGTTTGTTTCGGGGCGCCATGGGTGCTGAATTTCTGTTTATGGATGACAACGCCCGTCCTCACCGTGCAAACATTGTAGACGAATGCCTTCAATTGGAGGATATCACCCGTATGGATTGGTCAGCATACTCACCGGACTTGAATCTAATAGAGCATGTGTGGGATATGCTTGGCCGACGAATTGCCCACCTGTCAACCTGAACTTCGGAGGGCATTGCTTGATGAGTGGTGTAATATTCCCCAATATTATGAACGATTGAAAATTTGAACAAGATATATATAGGGAGTGTGTGAGCTAATAGAAGGAATTTAAAAATAACAACAATAAAGGCAGACAGGATAAATGCAACATAATTTCATCAGTTTAACATGTAAAGCTATATTCCAGTCTATTTTAGTGTCTTAGAATTATATAAAAAAAGCAAAATTTACTATAAGTTGTTGGCATACCTTCAACTGTTGTTCTCTTGTCTGTCAACATTTCCAAACTCTCGTAGGAAAAGGATCCCATGGATGACATAGACCGTCCCATGTGACGGACGGCAAGATTTTAATGTCGTTTCATTTTCTATAGCCTAGGGCTTAATATCAAGCGGGACCTACCTTCAAATTGTTAGCAAAATTAAAATTACACTGTTCTAAAAACAGTAAACACTAAAACACTGAATCGAAAATAAGGAGAAGTTCTGCACATAAGACTAATAAACAAACATAAAAATGTGCTGGTTAAGATCAACGCGTTCGGCTCATTGGGTCTGTTCGTTTGTATAGACTAGATTGCACCAATATATATAGGGAGAGTGTGAGCTAATAGAAGGAAGTGAATAATTAATCCGTTCTTAATTAATTTCCATTTATTGAAATAAATGTATATACAAAGTCTATTCAAGGGAAATATGTACATTGTTTTAATCAGCTGAGGAATCAGAATATATTTTTTTGTCTTCCTGTCCATTTTCTTGTACAAGTTAAATTAATCTCATACATGAGAAATTCTTAGTTTTCAAGGTTGAAGGATTTTTAATGAGTAGTTAAGCAGATTACCTTTGTTATTACCAGTTAACCTTTTGTTGCAATGATAATAATTTTAACTTACTTAACTTAATTTAGTCCACTCACTTGTGTTCGAACTGCTAATTATATATTAATACTGATTTTTATAGAAAGAAATGAACACTTTCAATTTGTTAAAATAAATTTTCCGCCTGAAAGAATTAACATTGGAAAATTTATTTTCTTGGTTATTTAAAGAATATATCAATGTATAAACTTTGGCTAAACAGATATTGTATGCAGATGTCACTGAAAAGTAATTAACCCGTGTTTAATTAATTTTCATTTATTTGATAAAATGTATATACAAAATCTATTAAAGTGAAATATGTACATAAGTTTTAATCAGCTGAGAAATCAGAATATGTTTTTTTGTCCTCCTGCCGGAAAATTGTCCTGCTGTTCGTTCGCCTTCCTCAGCCAGTCGGCCGCGTAGTAGTCAGTTAGTTTTCCTCCGTATTTCACTGGAAGCACAGAGCGTGGGAAGTGGTTCAGCAAATCTTCGGGAGACGAGTGTACATAGATCTGAAACGAATCGATTTGTTTTTATTTTTCAACAACGAAACTGAATTTGCAGTGATGGATTAGGGTTATAAAGCTTTTTTTTTTCTTTCTAATGCAGCTGGCAAACATTTAGACAGCTTGGTCTTGGATGCCTTAAGGCAAGCGCTGCACAGATGTTACTCACTTTGCATTACCCAGGGGGCGCCTGTAACTTGAAGATAAGCCACGGACGCGGAGTAACAATGCCCCCGCAACGCTCTACGATCCTATTAGGACCGGGACCTACGGTTTAAAGTGGATTCCGAACCACTACAAACATCCATGGCACCGCCGGGACTCGAATCTGAAACCTGTAGTACCGAGCGCTAGGCACTCGGCCATTCAGGCCCCAAAAGCCAGAATATACATTCTTGTATTTTCTGGCTTTAAGTGGAGTGTGGAATGTGGTATTAAGTGGAATTCTTTATATACACTCTACTGCAAAGTGCTGCCACCTGCCTTTTGTGATGGGTTATTTCACGTTGACGTCGAAACTAGGTGGTGGTCACATTAAGGTGACTGGACTGTGTAGTTTAACCCTCCATCCTCAGCGAAGAAAACTTTTTCAAAAACACGCTCAAAATCTAATACTATTTATTTTTTTTCTGTCCAATCCTTAAATGCCCAAATTTGGGGTTTATTAAGCCACGAGTATAGATTATATAATATGTTGTTGTTGTTGTTGTCGTGCCCCTCATGGAAGGAGGGGTGCAGCTTCTGTTCTGATGGAGCACCCGTAGGTAGAAGTCTGACTTCTGATACGCGACGCTCTTACTGTCGTAGGAGACCGGGACCTACGGCTTAAAGTGGATTCCGAACCACTACAAACATCCATGGCACCGCCGGGACTCGAACCCGAAACCTGTGGCGCTAGACACTCGGCCATTCAGGCCTATATAATATTTTGGCCCAAAATATAATCCGGTTTCAAAAACATTTCTACAATGACTAATATATCTTGACTAATGTATGCAATATCCATTAAATCGGGAAAAACTGGATGACGAACTTAACATCTAGTATTGTTACCTGCGGTGCCATGGTTGTTTGTAGGGGTCCGGAATCCACTTTAAACCGTAGGTCGCTGTCTAATAAAATCGCACAACGTTGTCTTGAGGTTGAGTCAGTCTTCAGCCCTCTTGGTTCCTTACTAAAAGTGAAGCTGCATATTAACCTCGGTCATGGACTAGTCGCCTGCGATGCAATCTCTTGGACTTAGTGTGTAGGCTTTCCTGCACTAGGGGGATTAGTAACAACAACAACTAATATTGTTAAATTTGATATATTTTATATTTCTTTATTGTGATTGAGAATAAGGTAGCCATATTTGTGCTAAAAATTTAAATTTTTTTTTTAAAAATTCAATTCACCTCCTCTCTGTAGTTTTAACACTCTTTTTTTTATTTATTTGTAATAATAATAATAATTATTATTATTTAAAGAAGAAGAATATGTTACGCAAACTAACAATTCATATATAACACTCTCAAAATGTTAAATAAAAATCTCGGAATCATCCACAGAACCTTTATTTAGTATTTGTTTTTCTGCCTGTTAATCATCTACTTATAACTCAAGCCACAAATAAAGCATTTTAGGATTTTAACTCCCAACTAATGCATATACATTGATTGTTGTTGTTGCTTATCCCCTCGATTTAGAATCCTAAGCCAAGTCCAGTAGATCATGCTGCATCAATAGATCGTAAACGGTCCTCCCCTCATTCAACAGTTGCCTCACAGAGGCACCAATACAATCGATGAGATGAGAGGGAGACGCGATGGCCGAACGATGACAAAGGGGTATATGTCTTCTCGTCTCCATTGAAGGTCAAACTCTTAGTGTGACCAGTCCTTAAGGCTCGTGCTCACCAAGGCGAGAAGATGCAAGCGAAAAAATTTGACCAATCACTAGCCTCTCCGCGGTCGCCTGAAACCGGTTTGCAATTCGCCGCTTGGAGTTGGCAAACTTTCAACTGGAAGCGGTTTTTCACTGGGCGTAATGCTATTTCTGACGTTTCGCTGTGAAGGGGTCGAAAAATGTTGCTTGCCTCTTGAATCTTCACGTCTCTCGCCTCGGTGGGAACGAGCCTTTAGTCTAGCTAAAGCCGTTCGACCAATGGACTGATGGCGCCATCTACCTGCGTTGCAGCCAACTATATGCTGATTGCAATTGTATGGTTATGATTATTTTGTGTAACTGCATTTTCATTCGTGTAAACCTTTTAATTCTTTATGTTATTGTTCTAAAACCTAAAATTTTTTATTTTTATTTTTAACTTTAATCTTTTTATTTTTGGGCATCGTCAACGGACTCTTAATTGTACCTATAGCTTTAGCTTTTTCGATCTCTTGCTTTAATTGTTCTCAAGCAAGAGATGTTTTTCCTAAATTCAATTTGTTTTATTTTTCTTATTAACAGTCTATAATTTAAGCAACTTCATTTATGCAAATTTTCTAATTAACTTAAGATGTGGAGGTATTGTGGTTCTTAAAACCACCTAGGAACTCCGTAACAGGTACGCCCGTTGCCCCCTAAAGCCGTTTCAGCAGATCTGGGACAGGAGCACTGCAAGGACATACCAGGATATTTAGCGGCGTACCATGCATGAATGGGTGGCGAGTAGCGGTATTCACTCTGGCTAAAGTCATGGAATGAACCTCTGAAGCTAACAGATTGGATGAAGAAGCTTTGAGAAGTTCGTAACCTTCCCTAGCGAACAGATCAGCAATTTCATTTCCTTAGATGACCACATGGGAGGGAATCCACTGCAAGCACACCGATCCGATCTGGTCCAAAACAGCTAGTTTAGAAGCGATATCCTGCCCCAATTTGTCCAGGATGCTTGGCCAATCTTTCAAATACTGTATTAAGCTCTTACTATCAGTCAGAATCCAAATATCAGGTACTTTAAAGTCTAAAGCTAAGCCCAGAGCTTCGATATACATTGATTAATTAATTAATTTCTTAATGAGGGCCATGAAATAAAAAAAAATTTTCATTTTGTTCTATAAACATATTTTTTTATTTGACTGCATTATTTATTACAAACACAAAATATAAGGCATGTAAAAGTAAGTAATATACACAAACTTTTTAGGTCAGCAATAACCATATAGATTAAAATAATAATAAACAAGTAATATGAAAATATTTTAAAGTCAATTCCTATTTTTTTTTCACTATAATGCAGAAAGTCCTTAAAAATAATTTTCATTCATTTTTTTAAGTTTATCTGGCGCCCTCTATTGGTAGATATATGCAACTTAAATGTAAATAAAACTAAAATTAATTAATTAAATTTAATTATTGAATTAATATTTGGAAAAACTGCATTAACATCCAGTGTCATCCACTACAAGTTAAAAAAACTGTATTTGAACTTGAGTGGATGAATAAAAAGTATTTTATGAACGATTGAAAATTTGAACAAGATATATATAGGGAGAGTGTGAGCTAATAGAAGGAATTGAAAAATAAATAAAAGTAAAATAAGAGGATAAAAATAGCACAGAATGAAAAGGAAGAAAAAAAAGGCTAAACGGAGAAAAAGAAAATATCACAAATCAAAAATAAATAAAGAAAACCAATACATAATTACGTTACAATGTACAAGGAAAAGAAAGGTATGCAGGTTATCAGCAATGTATCGGAAGTAAATATTGTATAAAATACCTAGCCATTTCATGGAAGGCTTTGGCAATGTATACAATGTTTGATTTTTTTAAGCAATATATGAAGTATTCAAACATGCATGTATTTATTTTGCAATTTAGGTAATATATGCATGTATTTCCCCTACGAATCGAAAATATGTTTCCCTAAAATATTTTTGGAACCATTTTATTTTCCCAATTGAATGGCAAACGGTATTTAGACCAAGTTTTAAAGGAAAATCCCTGACGGGCTTTTTATGAACAAACGTATACGATAAAGAAAGAAATGAAGTACAATGACTGGAAATTTATCGTTGAGGAAAATAAATTCAAACAAAGATGAGATAATGAGCTAACTTGTTACAACAAGTGAGAAAGGAATTATATTTTAAATTGCCCTTAACGTGTCACAGATTACGAAATAAAACTTGTTGTCTCATTAAATTGCCACACAAAACTAAAACTTCAAAACATAATTACGAAAAGATTCCCCCTAGATAAAAAAAACAGAAAATAAACGAGTAATATAAAAAAAAAATAAATTCAAAAGTCAATTCCTACTTTTTTTTCACTATATTGCTGAAAATCCTTTATAAATAATTTTCATTCATTTTTTAAGTTTATCTGGCGCCATCTATTGGTAGATACCTGCAACTTAAATCTAAAAAAAACTAAAATTAAGTAATTAAATTTAATTATTGAATTAATATTTGAAAAAACTGTATTAACATCCAGCGTCATCCACTACAAGTTCAAAAAACTGTATTTGAACTTGAGTGGAGGAATAAAAAGTAATTCATGGATGATTGGAAATTTGAACAAGATATATATAGGGAGAGTGTGAGCTAATAGAAGGAATTGAAAAATGTAAGACAAAAAGAACTGAATTTCATTTGATTATCTGTTGCAAAAATCTAAGTAGTCAAATTTAACACATTAATCCATCATCAATAACTAAGTTCCTTTTTTCTGCAGTAAGTAAGGCTTGAATTGTGTTTACAGTAATTAATTATTTTATCATTAATTGTTTTTATCATATAAATGGGATCCATATTTTAGCTTTACCTTCTATTCTTTTTATTTGATAGGCTGATAAATCCAATCAACCAATATATCCAAATAGTACATTAATTTATTTCTTGAAAGAAAAATATTTATAAATGACATATTTTCACATTTAAAAAAACTAATTTTTAAAACAAAAATGGCTACAGATTTTGTGTTGTGGCTTGTGGCTTTACAATAAATTCCAAGTATTCCTAAAGTCTTTTTCACACAGAACACATATACATATACAAATATGTATATATATATATATATATATATATATGTGTGTGTAATTTTTTAATAAAAGTAAAACATATGCGCTTCTGAAAATGAAACTTGTTTTGGTAAAATACTATTATTTTATAAAACATTAAAAACAACTATTAAGAAAATGCGCAATGTATAAATAATCAATATCAATATTTCATAAACTGAATTTTTTAATTGTTTGAAAAAACATAAAATTAAATAAGTATGTTGCAATCAAATAAAAAAAAACCTCATATATAATATTATGTTTACTTTGTACGACATTTAAAACTAAACTTTTAATTTGTTGCAACTCGTTACAGAATGGGTGATGCATCATTTACTTACGATTCTTCTGAATTCCTCGGGCATCAGAGGTTTTATGAGGTTTATCAACAAATTCATTAAGTAGTTGCCATTCACTAAATGAAAACCGGAATACTTTGCTGGAAATATATCCTGTTGGAAAGAAATTTTTTCTCAATAAATTTAATTTACCTTCTTTTGAAAAATTTTTACATTACACGCGTTCATAAATATATAAAATAAAGGTATATAAATTTATGTAGATATAAGTATAAAATAAATGTCATTGATATTGATTATATATATATATATATAATTCATTCCAGTCACATTAATGTGATCACCACCTATTTTCGACGTCAACATGAAATAACCCATCACAAAAGGCAGGTGGCAGCACATTGCATTGGAGTGTATAGAAACAATTCCACTTAATACCACTTAAATACCCCACTCCACTTAAAGCCAGAATATACAAGAGTGTATATTCTGGCTTTTGACAGGTGGTCACATTAATCAATATACACTGAAGAGCCAAAACATTATGACCACCTGTCAATAGCGAGTTGGCCCACCTTTGGCGCGCAACACAGCTTCAACCCGCCTTGGCATGGATTAATACCACCACTTAATACCAGTTAAATACCACTTCCACCTGATCACGTGCCCTCCACGTCATCCAGGCGAGTTCATTGCAAAATGTAGGGGTGGTCATAATGTTTTGGCTCTTGAGTGTATATATATCTGCGTGTGTGTAAAAGAAGGCGAACAAGATAAAAAAAAACCAAAGTTATGTTAAATCGGTAATGTAGCATTTTTTTTTTTTTTTTATGGTGACAAGAGTTTTGCCCTTTCATTCCCAGGAGAGAGGAATGTATATTCTTTGACAAGTACAAAATAGCAATCCATCACTCAAATTTGACAGGAGAAGAACAGTATCGTGGGTAGTTATATTACACGCTATGAGTGTTTTGCACTAATGAGAACAACCTGTCACTCAAATCTGATAGCAGATATTCAATGTCATGGATAATGAGACCTCATAAAATTAGAGATTGCTTGTGAGACTTTCACATATCAAACAATTACAGACGGTATACGGACAACACCATGAATTGTTCCATCGTGATAGCTGATAGACCACGAGCTCAGAAACGTCTACTCCAATGAGAAGTGATGGAAGCTGACCCTCTTAACAGATTTTCTTTAAGGGGGTTCTGGAGAAGAAAGGAAAGAGTTCTGCGACGAGTCGACAAAGAATGTTGTTTTTCTCTTTTTCTGACAGAACAGGCGGAAACTCCGGCCTTGAAGCTGTAAAAGGTCTAGTATAGTCCGAGATGTTACAGCATTGTCATGTCATATAATTATACAAAACTTTCCACTCAACCTGATACATATATATATATATATATATATATATTTGTTCTAATGCAGATGGCAAACACTTAGACAGCTTGGCCTTGGATACCTTGAAGCAAGCGCTGCACAGACGTTACTCACTTTGCATTAACCAGGGGGCGCGTGTCACTTGAAGATAAGCCACGGACGCGGAGTAACAATGCCCCCGCAACGCTCTACGATCCTATTAGGACCGGGACCTACGGTTTAAAATGGATTCCGAACCACTGCAAACACCCATGGTACAGCCGGGACTCGAAATCTGTGGTACCGAGCGCCAGAGCGCTAGTCACTCGGCCATTCTGGCCCCTCAACCTGATATATTGAAACATTTGTATTCACATAACATTTCTAACAGTATAATGACTACAGAACTAAATAGTTATTTAATGAATATATTATTTTTTTTAAATTTGCATTTAAATTAAAAGAAACTTTAAGTAGAAATTGTTTGTACTTACGACTGTTAAATGATTCACTAAATACATAAGTGAAGGGGTGCAGTATTTGAGGTGCCGAAATCCCGTTCCTGCGAAGTCGTGGATGATGTTGAAACCGGCGATTTGCGTGACGGGGTTGCGCAGTTCTTGCTGGTATATCATGAAAAGGATTTTTTTAAGAGGTTCCAGACCGGTCTTGTCTGGATCCAGCTTGCCTGAAAAGCGAAACTTTTACCACTTTGCACACATTAAATATTTTCTTTAAAGGTAAGGAGCTATCTTTAAGCAAATTTTCCTGAACAAGCTCTGTTTATTTTAAAATTGCACGAGTTCTTTGAAAGCCCATCTTTGCACAACACAATAAAAAAAATAAATAAATAAAAAATAAAAAAATAAAAACTTCCTGCTTTGTGTTTGTGTTGGAAAGGATGGCAAAATGTCCTTGGAAAGTGCTTTTTTTATTAATTAGATAAATAAGATTACCGGACTAAAGATACATTAAGAACACATAATAAAAATATACTTTACAAAAAGCTGTCTCGGAATCTACTGCGCGTATTATACAGTGGTAAAATTTTGAAATAACCTTTTTTACCCTTTATTGGCATAGACCAAGATGTGCGAAAAAAAGCGTAGAAAGTTAGACTATACTTTGTAGGAATAGCGAAACGAATACATACGTGCACAAATTGCACAATTTTAAAATGAAACTAATTTTTTGATAATATTTTATATTCCATAATGTATTCTCAACATTTGCCAATTGGTTGCTACTTTATCAAGACACAAACTATTATTTCATTTTATCATATTAAAAGTTGCATTACATATTTCACTTTTTTGTTACCTTTACATAAGACACTTTAATTCCTTTGTTTATCATCTTGCGTAATTCTTCAACAAATCTACTTAATGTCTGATCTCTTCACTGGACAGTTACTCGTTCATTTTATTTCTCTCCCATGTATTTTAATTACTTTCATCACTTATTATTATAATAATATTAATTAAAAAAAAAACTCACACTATCAAACTTTCTTTTAGTATTCGGGCAAGATTCCTTTTAGTCTTTACTGCTTTTTTTCCCCAGCAATGCTCTCTCACCTTCCAATGGACAATCCAAGATAGAAGCTAACGGTTGTTGCGCAGCCACGGAGCTTCACCAAAACTCAAATCATATCTTGCGTAAGGGCAATATATATATATATATATATATTGCCCTTACGCAAGATACACTGAAGTGACAAAAGTCATGGGATACCTCTTAATATCGTGTCGGCCCTCCTTTCGCCCGGCGAAGTGCAGCAACTCGACGTGGCATGGACTCAACAAGTCGTTGGAAGTCTTCTGCAGGAATATTGAGCCATGCTGTCTCGATAGACGTCCATAATTGTGAAAGCGTTGATGGTGCAGGATTTTGGGCACGAACAGACCTCTCGATGATGTCCCATAAATGCTCGATGGGATTCATGTCGGGCGATCTAGGTGGCCAGATCATTCGTTGGAATTGTCCAGAATGTTCTTCAAACCAATCGCGAACAGTTGTGGCCCGGTGACATGGCGCATTGTCATCCATAAAAATCCCATCGTTGTTTGGGTACATGAAGTCCATGAATGGCTGCAAGTGATCTCCAAGTAGCTGAACATAAGCATTTCCAGTCAATGTTCGGTCCAGTCGTACCAGAGGACCAAGTCCATGCCATGAAAAAACAGTCCACACCATTACGGAGCCACCACCAGCTTGAACAGTGCCTTGCTGACAGTTTGGGTCCATGGCTTCGTGGGGTCTGCGCCACACTCGAACCCTACCATCAGTTCTTACCAACTGAAATCGTGACTCATCGGACCAGGCCACGGTTTTCCATTCCTCTAGGGACCAACCGATATGCTCACGTGCCCACGAGAGTCGCTGCAAGCGATGTCGTTCTGTCAGTAAAGGCACTCGAGTCGGTCTTCTGCTGGAATAGCCCAAGAAAGCCAAATTTCTCCGCCCAGTTCTAACAGACAAGTCCCTTGTACGTCCCACATTGATTTCTGCGGTTATTTGACGCAGTGTTGCTTGTCTGTTAGAATTTACGACTCTTTGCAGACGTCGCCGGTCTCGGTCGTTAAGTGCAAGCGGTCGACCACTGCGCTGGCCATGGTGGGATGTTATGCCTGAAATTTCATACTCTCGGCACACTCTTGACACAGTGGATCTGGGAATGTTGAATTCCCTAACGATTTCCGAAATAGCATGACCCATGCGTCTAGCTCCAACTAACATTCCGCGTTCAAAGTCTGTTAATTCCCGTCGTGCGGTCATCATCACGTCAAAACCTCTTCACATGAATAACTTGAACAGAAATGAAAGCTCTGCGAAAGGACTGCCATTTATACCTGTTCTACGCAATGCTACTGCCATCTGAAAATTTGCATATTGCTATCCCATGACTTTTGTCACTTCTGTGTATGATTTGAGTATAAATATATATATATATATATATATATACATTATGACCACCCCTACATTTTGCAATGAACTCGCCTGGATGACGTGAAGGCACGTGATCAGGTGGAAGTGGCATTTAATTGGTATTAAGTGTTGGTATTAATCCATGCCAAGGCGGGTTGAAGCCGTGTTGCGCGCCAAAGGTGGGCCAGCTCGTTATTGACAGGTGGTCATAATGTTTTGGCTCTTGAGTGTATATATATATTACAAAACTTAAAGATTAAGTAAGGTATATAAGGTGCATGTTGGTTTTATGCATTTTAAGACATATGACATATTTTGCTGTTATAATGAGTAGCTGCATTATACAATATGATACCAATTTTACTAATTTGGCAAAACACTTGAAGAGGACATTTTCAGAAAATATTTGGCGAAGAAAAATACTTTAAGATGCACGATGGCACGCACTCACCTAATTCACAAAGCACCGTCACAGAACCGTCCTGGCATCTGTAAGGCAGCACGGTGGCAAACTGGCACGCTGGAATTACTGTAAAGTCGAAATCAACTTTTCGAAAAAGATAGCCGTGATTCTTTCTCAAGTTCAGGTAATTTCGAATGAAAGAAAATGCCCTGTCGACTCTGTATTTGTGGTGCATAAGATACATATGCAGGAAATCGTCTTCAAAATCAATACCTATTGACAATTTGTGGCCTAGATACAAAAGAAAACAGACAGTGTAAAATTTTAACGACAGAAATTAAATAGAAATTAAAATTTAATGAATGATTTAATTTAAATTTAACTCGGATTACAATAAGTAGATAACAAAAATAAATTTCGCATAATTTCCAACCTATTCACTTTTCAAGTATCTTGAAAATCTTGTTATTATCTTACATTTTTCATGTATCTTGATAAAAACAAGTAATATAAAAAAAAAAATTAAAGTCAATTCCTACATTTTTTTCACTGTACTGCAGAAAGTCCTTTATAAATAATTTTCATTCATTTTAATTAAGTTTATCTGGCGCCATCTATTGGTAGATATATGCAACTTAAATAAAAAAAAATAAATTTAATTAGTGAATTAATATTTAAAAAAAATGTATGAACATCCATTGTCATCCACTACAAGTTCAAAAAAATTGTATTTTAACTTGAGTGGATGTATAAAAAGTATTTTTATGAACGATTGAAAATTTGAACAAGATATGTATAGGGAGAGTGTGAGCTAATAAAAGGAATTGAAATAATGCTCAACTTCGTACAAGGAAATGTTTTCAAAGTAGACACGTGGTATTAAGTCATAATTACACCAGCAAAAGTTCCAAAAATGACCGAATCCGCATATGTTTATCGTACTAACGGAAATTGCATTTAAGTATTTATCACAAATTCTTATCATTTGTGAAAAATGATTCTTTTCTTCATCGATGATTAAAAAATTGATCTTATCGCTCGTTTCTTTGTATCGAAATTAAATATGTGCATATTTACATTAAAGCAGCATCAATGAATGTTGTAAATCATTAAACTTATGACACGAACATTAAAAAATCAAACTTGTTATCACTTCCTCACAAATATGCGTAGAATTTTAATTGAAATAAATATGTTGTTTATTATATATTCAATTGTTTTTAAGAGATTAGATGCAAAAGGAAAAATTTGAAAGAAATATGAACTGAGTGTTCGGTATGAAATGACCTCTGAAGGGAAGGTCACCACATAAGTGAATAGGCGGTTTATTCAAAAGTGCAGATTAAGGGGTTTAAACTCGGTCCGCGTTTCTTATGCTTCCCGACATAAAATTGCAAATTTTCTTGAATCAATTACATCGTATGCATATTTTTTTTAGCTGAAATACATAAAATTATAATGAAAATAATAAAATATACGGTCTGGTGTCCAATTGGTTAGTCTCATGCCTTTGGTACCACAGGCTGCAGATTCGATTCCTGGTGGTGGCATGGATGTTTTGTTAGGGGTTTGGAATTTATGCTAAACTGTAGGTCTCTGTCTAATGAGCGCAAAGCGTGCATAAAATAACAGTAGAGCGACAAAATAAAATAATAAATAAAATTAATGCATTTTTTAAGTTTCCCTTCAGTGATTACAAATTCCCGATTTACTTAATAATTTAAAATACCTCTGCTCAAATAGAAAATAAAAAATCCTCACGCAGCAACATTTTATTTTTTCTTATAGTATTCCACTTAATTATTATAATGTATTTCTCGTAAATTTGTATATGCACACCTACAATCATTTGTACGATTTTAAATGCTCCGCAATTTAAAAAGGCTTGAGAACCACTGCTCGAGGGAAAAAACCAATCTCAGTAAACCGCTGTTGCAGGCGTATAAAGATGCTATAGGTAAGAATTGTCCTCATCGGATATTGTTAAGCGTACAAGTACTGTGCGACTCGCTCATTGCACTCCAAATGCTCTTAGGTCAGATGCATATCCGCTAGTTCCACGTTCGTATGATCGATCATTCTACTTCTGATTCATCAGTATTTGAAATGAGGGGTCGCCGTGAGAAAGTTTGGAAGTCCCGCGTCTGTGCAGCGCCATCTACTGCTTCCGGAAAGCAATTCTACCCTGGCTTTGTTATATGCTTTCCAGTCATCTAAAGGTCTCTTGTCCCTCCTAGAAATTTGCAATCTGATGTTGAACTATCCTGCATAGCATACATAGTATTTGGTTATAAATAATATTATATCATTAATTGTTACTTATTAAGAGTAACTGAAATAGCAAGACGCCAGTTTGTTAGGGAGAAAGGAAAAATACTATTTAGTTATCTTAAGTTGAAAATATAAAACCTCTATAAAATTTTTTAATTAAATGAATTGAGATGTTCTTTTGTATTTATATGAAGTAATTGATAGCAAATAATCTTCAACATATGAAAGCCAAAAGAAAAAAAAGTACCATGTTTTATAAAATGTTAACGAGAGATAATCAAAATTCTCAAGATGAAAACGTTTGACAACATATGAAAATAAGTAAATATAGGTTTAAAATTTTTGTACTTATTTATAATTCCTATATTATTATTTTTTAATTCAATACTATTTGAGTCGTTGAAAAGTGTAAAAAATGCATACCATCCAATAAATCTTTGAGCTCCTGCAAACATTTCTGTTTATCAGCCTGTATTCCATTTAATTCCTCTTCCTTCTTTCTGAGAATAAATTCTGGTATATAGTTTAATTCGAAAGGCAAAAGTTCATCTTCTTGCTTATGCATGGGTACATCTGAAAAACTCGTCGTCATCTTCTTCTATAAATAATTCAGTTTGCTGAAATAGCAACAATTTTTTTATTATTATTTTAAGTAAAATAATAGATGTTATATAATCATAAAGTGGGACCTGATGGCTGATTGGCTAGCGCTCCGGCTCTCGGTACCACAAGTTTCGAGTTCGATTTCCGGCGATGCCATGGATGTTTATAGTGGTTCGGGAAAACAGTAGGTCTAGTAGTAGTGGGTGCTATTTATAATAATTTTAGTGCTGTATGTGTTCTTTTAACAATACTAATATTTGACTCCTTAAGATATAAAGATTAAAATTAAACAATTCATTTGACAACTTGCCTTTTGAAATTCTTTTCTCACTTATTTGAAAACATAATTATCAGCTTCTATTGATATTTTAACGACGAAAATGATCAAAGTAAAACACATTGAATTTTCTGTAGCTAGTTAGAGCGGTATGTATTGCTCGGATTAATAATTTTTTTTTCCAGTGGCAAGAAAAGATGACAAACTCTTATGAGATCAAAACAGTTGAAATACACACACAAGAAAAATGAAAACAAAAAGAGAAAAAAGTCAATGTCTCATCAGCAAAGTTCTAGCACTCCAATATCTTTTCACCTCTTAGTCCCCATGCAATGCTTGGCATCCTGATATAGGGTGCCTGTCCAGGATCTTGTCTTTGCCCACAGAGTGGCAATTTGGGGTAGCAAAAAAGCCAATGATGTCCAAGTCAAGCACATGGCTCGCCAAACAGTCATAGTCCAAAGCAAGTCTAAATTCTGCGACAGTTTCTTCCGGAGGTTTGTCCGAAACACCCGCTTTCAAAATATGTCTCCAACTCCTCGGGGAGACACAGGTACCGAGTTCAAATCCCGGCTTTGCCCATGGGTGTTGTAGTGGTTCGGAATCCACTTTAAGCCGTAGGTCCCGGTCCTAATAGATTCGTAGAGCGTTGCGGGGGCATTGTTACTCCGTGTCCGTGGCTTACCATCAAGTTACACGCGCCCCCTGGGTAATGCAAAGTGAGTAACGTCTGTGCAGCGCTTGCCTTAAGGCTTCCAAGACGTCCATGTCTGTTTGCCAGCTGCATTAGAAAAAAAAAAAAAAAAAACTCCTCGAGGAGAAGTCTCCTTTGATTTTTGATATAAAGTTTCATGGAATGAAAAGAATTGCAAGTATTTGGCTGTTGGACTATGCGTGCGCCTTTCTTAGCAAGCAAATCTGCCTGATCATTACCTAAAATGACACAGTGTCCAGCGATCCACTGTTGAACGATGTGTCGGCCCTCTACCGGCAATCTTTGTCATTATAAGACATTCGTAGAGGAAGGGATTAATAAAATAATAACAGACATAAACAAAAACTTTTGTATTAAAAAAGTCTAAATGAGAATATAAATTTCAAGTTATTTATATTCTATAATAATTTAAGATAATAACTTATATCAATATCTTTATATGGTAATCTTATATGATATCTTTCTATAATATAGCATATACGCTTTAAAAAGGTTCGCTAAATAACTTTCGATAGTAATTATATTCTATTTAAATGACGATCGAATGTATATTTGTGAAATTTTGATAATTATTACATTACGAATATAACTATCGATTATAAAGCTCTACTTATATTGCTGTGGAATATAACTTGAAAGCATTAACGGGATTGAAAACAATTAATATTATAAAGGATAAAAATTCTAAATTACATCGAAATTCCGATATGAATTACCTTCTTTGAAAATGTTTCAATAGAGAAAATGACATTGCAGTACACGTAGGCAATGAAAAACTCATTTAACCTTAAAAAAAATTAATTGTGCTCATTTAGTTATTTCAGTATCATTTTAATTGAATTAATTTAATTATTTCAGCATTATTTTATTTGAACTCATTTAATTATTTCAGAACTATTTTAATTGAATTCCTTTAATTATTTGTAATTAAATGGCTCTAGTACTTTGAGTGATACGAATAGTTTTGTAAATTTCAATATATATATATATATATTTTTGCACAAATGATGCATGATAGCATTAAAAAGTTTGATTATTTTTTACAAGCGAATTTTCCATTATTTGCATTTAGAAAAATATATAATATAAATTTATGTTTAGAAGAATAAATCTATATATATATATAAATATATATTTCTTTTTATTTAAAATGTTTCATTTGTCAGTTAAAAATAACATTAAAATTCGACAATCAAAATCAAAATTTTGCGAAAATAAATAAATAAAAACTGTTTAAAATCTCTAGTAGGTATCAATTTTCTTCAATAATCTTAACAAAAACCTTAATTTCTTTTTTCTTTCTCTTATGAATTTAATTATTTAAATTTTTTTTAATTATTTAATTTTTTTAATTTTTATAGAAAGCCAAATAAAATCTTTTACCTGTGTGCTGAAAAGAGAAGAGCTAAGTTTAAAAGAATGAAATGTTTGTAAACTGTGCATTTACTCCGCAACAAATTCATTCAGTGTGAAGAATCAAGTTCTTTTTTAGTTGTTGAGTAAGATGACACTCAGGTAAGGAAAAAGAATATCCAGATCTTGTTTTAAATCAGACCTATTATTCAACTTGTTATACCGTTCTTAACATAATTCAGAAGGATAATAATATGCGTAAGCGCACATTACGACATTAAAAGCAATTATTATGTATTTATTGATAAATGATCAGCGCAAAATAATTGTCTTGTATTATGCAATATTAAAATTTCCTGTAAATGATGTTTCCTGTAGTAATTGATTTTAGTTTAAAGATTGAAAAGTAAAATCTAAAACTATATATATATATATATATATATATATATATATATATATATATATATATATATATATATATCCCATAATTAAAAAAATATTTCATGTTTTGTTAAAAAAATTATTATAGGGAAAGCAATTATGCCGCAATTATGCACAATAAGGCCCCAAAGTTTGGTAAATAATTCTTTTGTAAAAATTTTACAAATCGCACGAGAATTTCAGTAGATTTCGAAAGAAGAAAAAAAATTATTTTTGCACAAATGATGCATGACAGCATTAAAATATTTGATCAATTTTTACAAGCAAATTTTCCATTTTTTATTGTTAGAAAAACATACCATTTGAAATTGTTCACTTGTCAGTTAAAAATAGCATTAAAATACGATATTAAACATAAAAATTTTGCGAAAATAAATAAGTAAAAACAGTTTCACTTCTCTAATATGTATCCATTTTCTTCAGTAAGTTACTCTTAAAAAAAATTTAATTTTCTTCCTTTCTTTATGAAATACTTCTAAAGTTTATAGAAAGCCCAAATAAAATATTTTACCTGACTGCTGAAACGGGAAAAGCTGAATTTAAAAGAATGAAATGTTCGTGTGATTATTCAGCAAGAAATTCCTCAAGTGTTTTTCTGTCCTTGTAAGATGGCACGCAGGTAAGGAAAAAAAAAATTCAAATCATGCTTTAAAACAAACCTGATATTCATCTCGATGTTATCTTTATGTAATTTGGAATGATAATAATATGCGTAAGCACATATTACGACATTACAAGCAAGTATTCTTTATATTTTGATAAATGATCCGCGCAATTTAATTGTCTTATATTATACAATACTACATTTTTCTGTAAACCATTTTCGCTCTGTTTAATTGCTTTTAGTTTTAAGATTGAAAAGTAAAATCTTAATACAGGGAAAACATACATATATCTAAAACCTTATATACAGTACATATCCCATAATGAAAAAAAAAAAAATTCAGATGTTGTTAAAAAAATATTACACTGAAGTGACAAAAGTCATGGGATAGCAATATGCAAATTTTTAGATGGCAGTAGCATCGCGTAGAACAGGTATAAATGCGCAGTGCTTTCGCAGAGCTTTCATTTCTGTTCAAGTTATTCACGTGAAGAGGTTTTGACGTGATGATGACCGCACGACGGGAACTAACAGACTTTGAACGCAGAATGTTAGTTGGAGCTAGACGCATGGGTCATGCCATTTCGGAAATCGTTAGGGAATTCAACATTCCCAGATCCACTGTGTCAAGAGTGTGCCGAGAGTATGAAATTTCAGGCATAACATCCCACCATGGACAGCGCAGTGGTCGACCGCCTGCACTTAACGACCGAGACCGGCGACGTCTGCAAAGAGTCGTAAATTCTAACAGACAAGCAACACTGCGTCAAATAACCGCAGAAATCAATGTGGGACGTACAAGGGACTTGTCTGTTAGAACTGGGCGGAGAAATTTGGCTTTCTTGGGCTATTCCAGCAGAAGACCGACTCGAGTGCCTTTACTGACAGTACGACATCGCTTGCAGTGACTCTCGTGGGCACGTGAGCATATCGGTTGGTCCCTAGAGGAATGGAAAACCGTGGCCTGGTCCGATGAGTCACGATTTCAGTTGGTAAGAGCTGATGGTAGGGTTCGAGTGTGGCGCAGACCCCACGAAGCCATGGACCCAAACTGTCAGCAAGGCACTGTTCAAGCTGGTGGTGGCTCCGTAATGGTGTGGGCTGTTTTTTCATGGCATGGACTGGGTCCTCTGGTGCGACTGGACCGAACATTGACTGGAAATGCTTATGTTCAGCTACTTGGAGATCACTTGCAGCCATTCATGGACTTCATGTACCCAAACAACGATGGGATTTTTATGAATGACAATGCGCCATGTCACCGGGCCACAACTGTTCGCGATTGGTTTGAAGAACATTCTGGACAATTCCAACGAATGATCTGGCCACCTAGATCGCACGACATGAATCCCATCGAGCATTTATGGGACATCATCGAGAGGTCTGTTCGTGCCCAAAATCCTGCACCATCAACGCTTTCACTATTATGGACGTCTATCGAGGCAGCATGGCTCAATATTTCTGCAGAAGACTTCCAACGACTTGTTGAGTCCATGCCACATCGAGTTGCTGCACTTCGCCGGGCGAAAGGAGGGCCGACACGATATTAAGAGGTATCCCATGACTTTTGTCACTTCAGTGTATATGGAAAGGGATTCAGCATTATAAATAAAAAATATAAATATATTTTTATATAAAATATATATTCATAAAAAATATGTAATTAAATATTAGAAAATAATTTATACAATGTTTTTGATGTTTACAAAGGAATCAGATCCTTTGTTAATAACGTGCTAGCTCTCTCCACGATGTATGTATTTTTTTTATCTCTATTGTATTGCGGAAAATATTAAAATGTGCACTGTTGTATACATTGGACGATTGCCGAAAGTATGCACATTTTTTTTTACCTATCTAAGCCACAAAGTTTTGTAAATAAGTTACTTCAAAATTTGTAACGTCAAAATTCTCCTGAATAGGTTTGATCTTACAAATAGGATGATTAAAAAGTCTTCACCATAACGTAAGATTTCTTATATTTTTTTAATAAAAAATATTTTTCTTAGCAATTGTTTTTTATTAGTATATATTTCTATAGAATCCTTGAAATCTCCATTATTGTTGTATAAAACATATTCCAGAACAAATATCCAATAGCAAACTACTTTGAATTGTTCATTATTGTGATATTTAATTTTTTTTTCTTTTGCTGCAACGCCGCGAGATATCACATGGAGACAAATTCAGAACACACAGCACAATATTTCAGAGGAAATATTTTTTACTTAGGTGAATAAAGCATTTTAACGGGAATGCATGCACTAAAGAATCAAGCAAAAAAGGTTTCATAGAAAGAATAGCATTGGTGCAGCTACTTGTCTGCATAAGAAGTATAACAACCGTCCTTTAGTAAGGAATTTGGCATTCCTTACGGTTGCTTGACATCATACCTCCATACTCAACTCCAGATTATCCAACTGCTGTTGAGCTACGAGTGTTTTCATTTCTCAATCTTCTCCAGTTGTTAGTATTCCTCGACAGATATAATATTCACAAAATTCACAGAATTCAGTACATGTTCTAGACCAGGGGTCTCCAAACTTTGCAGCCTTAGGGCTATACTGTTTACTCCAATAAGTACCAAGAGCCGAAACCGTTTTAATTTTTCTGCCATTATCTATAATTTCTAGACTAGTCGCCAAGTACACGCTCTGAGCGAGCATGCGCTTGTTAAATTAGCTTCATTCTCCAAAATGAAGTACATAAAGAATGCTTACAGATCTAAGTTAACCGATGAGCATATTAAATCTCTTTTAATAATTGGTACAAGTAAAATTGATCCACTATTGTCAGTGAAAAATCACTACTATATAAATCTCATTAGTATTTTTTCACAAGTGGATACCCCGCGGTTTCATTCGCGTTCATTTAGCTTTTCCGTTCCTGAGGGATTTTCAGGATAAAAATCATACGTTTGATTGAGGATATATACATTCGAAACATCGATATACATACATATGCGATACTCTTTACCCCAACATAACTACCGAAGGTAACCGCGGATGTCCACTAGTTTATAATGTTGGTGGGATTCAATTCAATTATTTATTAGTTGTTATGCTTAAGTTAAATTTTCTGCGTATTATGCTTGTCATTAGGCTTTACCTAGCAAATGAATAAAACGGAGTTATGATCATTCTGTGTTTTTTTATCCAACTTATTACAGCAACAATAAGCTATTCACTGTCGCGGGCCGAATTGATGACACTGGCGGGTTGGATCTGGCCCGCGGGCCGTAGTTTGGAGACCCCTGCTCTAGACGATTTAAATCCAGGTAGTAACTGACTACCCAAGTTGTGACATCCACACTTTCTAGAAGCCCTTTAACAGCAAGAGGCTTCACGTAATCATCCATAAAAAGTAAATATCTACAAAAGTCATCTCGGAATAAACGTACTTGTGAAAACATTATTTATTGGAGATACGGATCTCTGGTAGCAATGTTTGATGTGGAAAATTCGGAACTCAGTACGATTTTTTTTCTCTTACGTGAGTAGAAAAAAAAATTTAAAATAAAAAAAAATTAATTTTTTCTTTTCTTTGATGGATTATTTCAGAATTTCATAGAAAGTCAAATAAAATCACTTACCTGAGTGCTAAATCGAGAAGCGCTAAGTTTAAAAGGATGAAATGTTTGCAAACGGTGTGTTTATTTTGCAAAAAATGCATTCAGTTCGACGTTCTTTTTTTCTTCATATGACGAAACGCAGGTAAGGAAAAAGAAAAATTCATGTTTTAAAACAAACCTGATATTCATCTCGATAGGTTGTCCTTGCGTAATTCGGAATGATAATAGTATGCGTAAGCACACATTACGACATTAAAAACAATTATTATGTATTTATTGATAAATGATCAAAAAATATATAATAATAGCACAAAATAATTGTCTTACTTTATATAATATTAAATTTTCCTGCAAACAATGTTTACAATAGTAATTGCTTTTAGTTTAAAGATTGAAAGTGATTCAGCTTTATATTCATAAAAAATACGTAATTAAATATTAGAAAATATGTCTTACAATGTTTTCAATGTTTAGACATAAATCAAACCCTTCGTCAATAGCGTGCTAGCTCGCTACACGTATGTATTTTTGTTATCTTTATTATATTGAGGAAACGATGAACTAAAATGTGCACAATTGTGTACATTGAACAATTGCCGAAAGTATGAATATTTTGGCCACAAATTTTTGTAAATAAGTTACTTCCCAATTTGTATCCTTAAAATTCTCCTGAATAGTTAATCTTACAAATAGGATGATTGAACAGTTTTCAGCATAACGTAAGATTTTTTTTTTACTTTCGAAAAGTTAAATTTTTTTTTAAAGTTACATTCAAAAGTTTTCACCATAACGTAAGAATTTTTTTTTTTTTTTTACTTTTTATAAAAAATATTATTTATTTTAACAGTTTTTTTTATTGTATTTATTTCCATGTAATCCGCTAAATCTCTATTGTATAAAACATATTCCAAAACAAATATTCAATAAACTACTTTGAATTGCTCATTAATGTGTAAAATTTTAAGCCAAATATTTTTTTTGCTGCAATTTCAAACAAGTAATATAAACAAGTAGTCAAACAAGTTGTCAATTCCTACTTTCCCCCCTATATTGCAGAAAGTCCTTTATAATTATTAATTTTCATTCATTTTTTTAAGTTTATCTGGTGCCATCTTTTTTTTTAGATACATGCGACCTAAATCGAAGAAAAACTAAAATTTATGAATTAAATTTACTTAATATTTGAAAAAACTGTATTCACATCCAGTGTCATCCACTACAAGATCAAATAAAATTTCTAAACTTGATTGGATGAATAACAAGTATTTTATTAACGATTGAAAATGTGAACAAGATATATATAGGGAGAGTGTGAACTAATAGAAGGAATTGAAAAAAAAAAGAGAAAATTCTTTTTGCTCTAATGATGCATGATAGCATTAAAAACCTTGATTATTTTTAACAAGCAAATTTTACATTATTTATTATCAGAAAAAAATTATCTGCTTTTCATTTGAAATATTTAACTTATCAGTTAAAAACAGTTATTAATTAGTTATTATAAAAGTTATTAATCAGTTATTATAAAAGTTATCTCCTTATCAGTTAAAAACAGCATTAAAATTCGACATCCGAAATAAAAATTTTGCAAAAATAAATGAATAAAAACTGTTTCGAATTTGTAATATGTATTCATTTTCTTCAGTAATCTTAACAAAAAAATTAATATATTTTTTTCCTTTCTTTCATGAAATATTTTAATTTTTATAGAAAGCCAAATAAAATCATTTACCCGTGTGCTGAAACGAGAAAAGCTAAGTTTAAAAGAATGAAATGTTTGTAAACTGTGCATTTACTCCGCAACAAATTCTTTCCTTCAGTGCATTCAGTGTGAAGACCTTTTTAAGATAAAATGCAGGTTAGGAAAAAGAAAATTCAAATCTCGTTTTTTAAAAAAAAAAACCTGTTATTCAACTCGATATGTTGTTCTTATGTAATTCAGAGGGATAATAATATGCGTAAGCACATATTTTGACTTTATAAGCAATTATTCTTTACTTTTTGATAAATGATCAGCGCAAACTAATTGTCTTCTATTATACAATGCTACATTTTGCTGTAAACCATTTTCCCTATGTTAATTTCTTTTAGTTTTAAGATTGAAAAGTAAAATCTTAATACGGGGAAAACATATATCTAAAAGCTAATATATATAGATATATATATATATCCCATAATTTTTTTAAAAAATTCAGATGTTGTTAAAAAAATATTATTTGAAAACTGATTCAGCATTATATTCATAAAAAATATGTAATTAAAGATTAGACAATATATTATACAATGTTTTCGCTGTTTACAAATAAATCAAATTTGTCAATAACGTGCTAGCTCGCTCCACGATCTATGTATTTTTTTTATCTTTATTATATTGTGGAAACAATGCATTAAAATGCGTACGATTGTGTACATTGGACAATTGCCGAAAGTATGCGCTTATTAATACGCTTTTATTAGTTTCACCTGTATGTTTGTTTGTAACTGTATGTTTGTTTGTTTGTAACTGACTCTTTGGGCTCGATTTTGCCCTACTTTAAGCGATCCGATTTAATTTAAACGTTGTAGACTTATCAAGGACCGACCACACTAAAATATTTTGATCAGTTTAGTATCTCATCATGATTAGGATCACCAGGAGGAGTGATTTTATTTTAACTTATGAAGAGCAATTAAACCCGTGTAGAATGAAAGTACCTAAGACATTCAAACCTACGTGGGACAGCGGACAACGGATAACGCGCCTGATTATGGATCAGGAGATTTCCTGTTCGAATCCTGGCTGGCTCGACCTATTCGCATTTAGCCCTTGTTTTACTTAGTTAAATTATTGTAAGAACTATAGTTACAGTGCTCCGTACCGGGACCTCATTTAAATATTATAGTTTAAAATCACTAAAAAACATGCTTTTGGAGTTAATCAAACTAAAAAATAATTGTTAACATAAGAATAAAATGAATGTCACTGTTCTAAAAGCGTGGTGGGCATTGTATGACATTTTTAAATTAATTCTGCATTTCGGAATGAAACTAGTGAAAAATTATAACGATTGATATCGAGCACCCCACGCGTTTAGAACAGTGACATTCATTTTCTCGTCAGCAATTTTATTCTTATGTTAAAAATTATTTTTTACTTTTTAGTTTGATTAACTCTGAAAGCGTGTTTTTTAGTTTTTTTAAACTATAATTTATTTATTTATCTAAGGTGACAACATTTTTTAAATAAGTTACTTAACAATTTGTAACTTCAAAAAATAGGTTCGATCTTACAAATAGGAGGATTAAACAGTCTTCACCATAATGTAAGATTTCTTATATTTTTTTTATAAAAAATATTTTTTTAGCAGTTGTTTTTTATTAGTATATATTTCTATAGAATCCTCAAAATCCCCATTGTTGTTGTATAAAACATATTCCAGAACAAAGAACCAATAGCTAAGACTTCGTAAGAAATCACATGAGAGACATGAATTTCAGAACGCCGAATAGAATATTACAGAGACATTATTTTGAACTTAAAAGATGAGTAAAACCTAATAACGGAAAAATAAACGGAACGCATGCACTTAAATAGGGTCTCCGAACTTTCCAGCCTTAGGGTCATATTGTTTACTCGAGTAAGTACCAAGGGCCAAACCCGTTTTAATTTTTCTGCCATTATCTATAATTTCTAGACCAGTCGCCGAGTATGCGCTGTGAGCAAGCATATACTTGCTAACTACAAACTATTGTCAGAGAAAAATCACAATTATACAAATCTCATTAGTACTTTTTTACAAGTGGAAACCCTGCGGTTTCATTCGCGTTCATTTAGCTTTCCGTTTCTGAGGGATTTTCAGGATAAAAATCATATGTTTGATTCAGAATATATACATTCCAAACATCGATATACATACATATGCGATACTCTTTACCCCAACATAACTACCGAGGGTAACCGCTGGATGTTCACTAGTTTATAATATTAGTTGGATTCATTTTAATTATTTGTTAGCTGTTATGCTTAAGTTAAATTTTCTGTGTATTATGCTTGTCATTAAGCTTTACCTAGCAAGTAAAAAAAAAACTGAGTTATCATCATTCTGTGTTTTTTTATTCAACTTATTATAGCAACAATAATCTATTCGCTGTCGCGGGCCGGATTGAAGACACTGGCGGGCCGGATTTGGCCCGCGGATCGTATTTTGTAGACCTCTGCACTAAAGAATCAAACAAAAAAGTTTTATAGAAAGAAAAGCATTGGCGCAACTACTTGTCTGCACAAGAAGCATAATAACCTTCCTTACCAGCTATGGTTGCTTGACAGCATACCTCCATACTCAACACCAAATTATCCAACAACTGTTGAAATAAGAGTGCTTTCATTTCCCGTACTGCTTCAGTTGTTAGGGTTTCTTCAACAGATAAAAGGCAGGTTCTCATAGAATCCTGTAAATGTTCTAGGCCAGGGATCTCCAAACTACGGCAAATTAACGCAATTGAAACCGCGAGGTAAAAAAATACTAATGAAATTTTTCACTGACTATAGTTTGTAGTTGTGGATCAATTTTGCTTGTACTAATCAATAAAAGAGATTTAAGATGCTTATCGGTTAACTTAGATCTGTAAACATTCTTTGTGTACTTCATTTTGGAGAATGTTTTCTCACACAAGTAAGTAGTACCATAGATTAATGAATGAGTTTTTAATTTTTCTGCCATTATAAATGGTTTTGGCCCTAAGGCTGGAAAGTTTGGAGACCCCTGTTCTAGGCAATTTAAATCAGGCTAGTGACTGGCAAATCCACTTGTGATATCCACACTTTCCAAAAGCCCCTCGTCAGCAAGATCCCGATTTGGCTTGTGAAAGGATCACTTATTAGGGATAGGGTTGTCTGATAGCAATGTCGCCATCGAAAATTTGGAATTCATTCCAGCTTGTTCATCCTAATACCTCCCCAGATGAGCCCGTCAGGATAATCGTAGTCATATATTTCCCTTACGTTAGCAGGAAAAATATGTGTCTCTACCTTTCTCTCCACATCAAATTTCTTGTGCCATTGAAAGGATTCTCATCCTTAACAAACAGCGTGGTTGTGTTGATGAAACAAACCGATATAAAGGATGACAAGGATGGGAAAATGTGAATGAGATTTAGTATTCAGATTGTCGAGCGAATGTACCACCCTTTTGAGGGAGTTTAGTCAGATGAAAGGCGTGACACTTGTCATCATGTTGATGTATGCAGCTGCTGAAAGATTTTCTCTACTGGCTGGTATTGATCCTCTTTTAACCTGCACTACGATATATAGATTTACGATTGCACTACGATATATATATAGATGGATATATTTTTTTTTTAGCCAACAACTATCCATCTTTATTATAGCTGTACCTGTGGTTTACATTAAATATATTGGTTCGAATTCCTCGCCTGCGTAATTGCATGTAATGTAACCAACTACAATATAACCAACAAATAAAAATGCAGAAATCCAAACATTAATGTCCCCAAAACCTTCGGTTCTTTACAGAACATTGGTAAATAGGCTGAAATCGAGAATACTGTACCCATGAGGAAGTCGCCAATCTTGCAACCCAGACTATTTAGCCAATGTTCCGCCAATTATTTTAGGGTTACAATACTCTAGAGGAATTCTGAACTTCTTCTTTTTCGGAACAATATAATGACTGTTTATTTCTAATTTGATTGCTATTTGCAGAATGTTTTCGTTATAGTAAATAAAGAACATAGAGATATATTTTTTTAAATATTTATTCCGAGTATTTGATATTCTGATTATTCTGAAAATATTGATTATTCTGAGATTGTTCTTATAACGTATGTCGACCTCTGATACAGAAAATAAACAATTTTTATGATGTTGCCCCTCATAAAAATAGGAAACAAACTAAAAAAACGATTTATTAAATTTATTAATAACTTATATTTGATTATCAAGTATTTATTTTCTTTTTAATGCTATTGACAAAATTAAGGGTTTATAACAACAGTTATTTGAATTCGCAGTAAAAATGTTACTTTTTATTTTTAGAACTTTAGTTTACAGCCGTTAGAAAAAAGCCGTTCGAATGTATTAAAATTTTCTGTAGTTTTCTGATATTGTTCTTCTTGTTTCCTTCATTCATTTGATAAGGGTATGCACGGACAGGTATTAGTAAGGCAATAAAAACATAATTTTCGCGTCCAACAAAGAATATATCAGAATAAAATTTAAGTTATTCTTTGGTTTCTTTTTTTCCCTTTTTAATAATTTTGTTTTACCATTCGAATTCGGCATCGTAAACCTTTTTTTTTTTTTGACATAATAGAAAAAACAATTGGTTGAATTAGTCAATAATTTTGGCGTAATTTTATTGCGATGCGTAATTTTTTTGAGATGCATTTGGCACAAAGGGTACAGAGAGTAATAGTATTTTAAAACACTAAATTATATATTATCTTAAATACGCTTCCTCAAATTCAATGTCAAAATACTAATCGTTCAGAATTTTCAAGATATTCTTAAGGAAATAATTTATCAGAAACTATTTATTTCGCCATAACTATTTATTGAACTTAAGCAGGAAAATTTAAAGATGTCTGCAGATCCACAACGACCTTGATCTAATACCAATAAAGGTAGTCTGTTTATTTTAAATCATCTTTTATCGGATACCTATTCAATTGTGTTTGAGGATTCTAAAAATTAAGAAGGATGTACTTACTTGAAAAACAGGGTTCATAAATTTCATGTGATTCATTTTTTTTTATTGCATAATATTTTCTTTAAGTAATTCACTATTGAAACTTTTTTTTTCAACTCAGTTTCCAAATTTTTTTATTTTTTTTTTCAAAAACCCAAAATATTCTGATACGAATTCTAATGGGAAAATTTATTTTAATTCGCTTTTTTGTACTATTTATGATTTTTTTTGTTATTACATATTTTATCTCAGATAATTGAATAACGTATAATCCATATTGCTCTTTGAATATTAATAATGGTAAAGATTACTCTGTATATTTTACTACTGTGACCCAAAAAGTAAGACATTCTTTTTTCAAAAACTCTTTATTTATTCTTCCAAATTTATTTCATCGCCTACAAAGTAATAACCTCCGGACACAATGTACTTTTGACAACTTTTTTTCCAATCCTCTATGGCCTTCAAAGCACCCGGCGATTTACGTTGAATCTCTTCAATCAACTTAAAACGGTATCCCCTGAGTGAACTTTTCAATTCAGGGAATAGCCCGAAGTCCCACGGTGTGAATACGGTGGTTGTTGAACGATATGGGTTTCATTTTTGGCGAAAAAGTCACGAAAGAATTAATGCAGTGTGATCTGGCGCATTCAGTGTTTTCGGTACCAATCGAGATTTGACGCGTTTGAAGCCCAAAAGGGAATTGACCGATCCTCTTGAAATTCCAATATCATCATCAGCAAGGTCTTTAATTGTAAATCGACGGTTTGCAAGCACAAAATCTTTGATTTTTTGGACGAGAGCTTCGTCGGTTGAGGTTGATGGACCAACAGAGGGCTCTTTGTCTTCAACGCGTTCTCGACCTTCTTTGTACTGTTTATACCACTTGTAATCATTTCTTTCCGATATAGGAATGCTCACCGAATGCCTTCTGCAACATTCTATACGTTTCCGCGAACAAAATTGAATACAAGTTATTTGCTCAATTCATTCAGACACTTCAAAAATCGCCGGAATCAGTTTCAGCGTCTCACAAAGCCAAGAATAACTGAAACACTAATTAATATTTTGATGTCAAATTTCACACAGATATCCAGCACTAATGAATTAAACACGAATACTTTTTGGACGCAGTCGTAGGCGAATAATATGACATCGGCATGACTAAACAGCATCCTGACTTTAACAGCCCACCAACATCGATACGACCTCTTGAAAACATCAGTGTACCACAAACAGCTCCCCGATGGGTATGAAAAGAAGGGCATTGCCTTCTGTGGGAATTTTAAGGGTAACAGTTGGTATTTAAGAATCCTGTGGGAAGGGGAGTATGTAATACCACAAAAAATATGTCAGATAATCTGTCTATCGTTTCGAGAAAACTCTTCCAAGATTCCTGTGGATTTAATCTCAGTTTCATAAAGAAAAGAAAATACGTATCTAAAAAGTGCTTTAAACTTCCCCTTATGGATCAGTTTGACTCCATGTTAAATGTCGGTGTAAAGTTATATTTTGTAATTAAAAAGTTCTAACATATTTACTAATCGAGATGCTTCTTTCAGTGTTTATTCGTGTGGTGGAACTTAAATCCACAAATTATATATATATATATATATATATATATATATAAATTTTGTATATACCACTTAAATTTTTAAATATGCATCACTATATTAATTAAAGGCATTTTCTAGGAATCTACTGTTCTTTCATCTTTCCATGGATAATCCAAGATAGAAGCCAGTATAAAAGAATGTCCTATTACCAAGAGATTGGAAAATCTAACATACATCAATTGTGGCCAAATCGGTCATCTAGCAGCTTGGAGAGGCTGCTCTAAATTTCCAAAACCTAAAATTCCCCCTCAAAATCCCGCTAATCATAGAAATATTTACGCTATTCGAAATGTCTCTCCTAACGTATCATTGGCAAATATCGTTTCTGGCAACTTCACTTCTCAAAATTCTCTTCCTAATATCAATTCTCCGCAAAACATTCCTAACGATTCTAATAATCCAGAAATGTTCCCATTATTATATATCTTAAAAGAATTTGCACAACTATTTTCCAAAGATGGCATACAATCCATGTACAATGATCTGCAAGGCGCTCAATACAAAGAAGATAAATTATTTGTTATTCTACATGCATTTTCCAAATTTTTTCAAAGCAATAATTAATGTCTGTTCCCTTTTCCAGACTAAAAATTTGTTACATTTTGGGCAAGTTTCCATTTGTTTACCTTGCTGCTGTTCATGCATTGTATTTGCTCCTCTTCTAAAATTTTTCCAAGTTAGAAGCTCTCGGCTGCCACCATGCCAAACCATCAACATCCTTAAAGCACAAGAAAGGAATCGCCAACATAAAGAACAGCTTCCTTTTTCTACTTTGGTGTTTCATGCACTGTATATTTTTCCTCATCCGAAGTTTCTCCAGGATAGTAGCCTGCCGGCTGTCACCATGCTATATCATCAGCATCACCAATGCTCAAGAAAGAAATCGCTAACACAAAGAACAATTTTCTCTTTCTACTTTGCTGCTTTCTCATGCACTGCATTTATCTCCTCATCTGATGTTTTTCCCTGATAAGGCTTGCGGCTATCTTGTAGCCAAGGAGCTTCGTTAAATACAAATTTGTTTGTAGGAATCTGTTCACAACACCGCAACACTAATTTTCTCGTCAAGTACCTTCAAAATTACATTCATCTTCTTGAGTGCTGGCTTACTAAATGGGAAATCAAATTAAATGTTAATAAGAATGAAGCAGTATTTTTCTCACACAAACGCATTCCTTCTCAAACTATCTCTATCTACGGAGAGAATATTATCTGCTCAAAACAAGCTAAATATCTCGATGTTATTCTCGATAAAATATCTCACCTATCTTCCACACATCCGCGATAAGTTCAATAAAGTCATTCGTATTCTCTATCCTTTAATTTGCCGTAATTCTCCAACCACCATAGACATTAAACTTCTTCTTTATAAAACTTACATGAGGCCTACAATAAGATATGCTAGCCCGATTTGGGGACCCGCTGCTAAGACCAATATTAAAATTATTTGCCGCCTGCAAAATAAAGAGATTTGAGTGAAGCTCCGTGGCTGCGCAGCAGCCGTTAAGGCTCGTTCCCACCGAGGCGAGAGACGTGAAGATGCAAGTGACAAGCGACTAAATTTTTTCGACCCCTTCACAGCGAAACGTCAGAAATAGCATTACGCCTAGTGAAAAACCGCTTCGAGTTGAAAGTTGGCCAACTCCAAACGGCGGACTGCAAACCGGTTTCAGGCGACCGCGGTGAGGTCAAATTTTGGTCGCTTGCATCTTGTCGCCTTGGTGAGCACGAGCCTTTAGAGTTCTATCTTGGATTGTCCATTGGAAAGAGCATTGCTGGGGAAAGAAAGCGGTAAAGACTAAAAGGAATCTTGCCCAAATACTAGAGAGTTTTTGCATACCGTAAGTTAGGTTACCGTAGGACGTCCGTTAGCTTTTTCTCCCTAGCACGCATGCTCATAGGAAACTGAGCATGCGCGCTAGGGAGAAAAAGCTAACGGACGTCCTACGGTAACCTACCGTACGGTATGCAAAAACTCTCTACTAAAAGAAAGATTTAACGAGTGAGGTTTTTTAAAATTATTATTATAATAATAAGTGATGAAAGTAATTGAAATACATGGGAGAGAAATAAAAAGGAACGAGTAACTGTCCAGTGAAGGGAGCAGACATTAATTAGGTGGCAGCTTGAAGGCTATTGAACATGGTTTGGATGCCGTCTGAGGAGAAGAGTTGAGCGAATTCTTTAAGAATGAATAGTAGTTGATAGATTTCAGTATTATTATTAGGAGAAGGAAATGGAGTGTTTTGGTTCGGAATTTCAGCGGAAGTGTTTTGAGGGGTGATGTTACTTGCCACAATATTGGCGAAGTAGATGTTAGAGGAGACTTGATGGGAGGGGGTGATATTGCGGAAGTGAGTGGGATTTGGGGGGTGGGATTTGTGGTTTAGGGAATATGGGGCAGCCGAATAAAATAAACAGTTGAGATGCTAGAATAAGAGTTGTTTACTGTGAGGAAATGAACATGGTACCAATTCATAAGTAGGGGGAAGTAGTAAATATACACTCAAGAGCCAAAACATTATGACCACCTGTCAATAACGAGTTGTCCCACCTTTGGCGCGCAACACAGCTTCAACCCGCCTTGGCATGGATTAATACCACCACTTAATACCAGTTAAATACCACTTCCACCTGATCACGTGCCTTCTACGTCATCCAGGCGAGTTCATTGCAAAATGTAGGGGTGGTCATAATGTTTTGGCTCTTGAGTGTATACACAAAGTAAATTAGGATGAACAATGAACAAAATGCTTAAGTACTAAAGAAATTAAAATGATAGATTTAAAGAAATGAATTAAAATACAAGGATATTGTGTTAAATAAATGGTTGAAATTGTTGATAAAAGAAAATATTAAACATAAATGCATGGTAGATTAAATCAAGGATTATTGAATGTTAACACAGAAAACAAGTAAATAATGCAAGTAGAATAATAATAAAGTAAAATAAAATAAAAAATAAATAAATAAAAATGAGTAATATTACAAATTAAACAATAAATGAAAAACAATCACATACATGTAAAAACATTAAATACAACACAAAGTTAGGAAAATCTAGGAAAGGGTATCTGGGGATGTGAAGCAACAAGGACTATAATCCCTTAATCACTATATACATGAACAGTTAGTTTTCTTTTTATTTTTAATATGTCACACTCTACAAAGCTCTACGATCGTGTTAGACCGGGACCTACGGTTTAAAGTGGATTCCGAGCCGTGGAAACCGGATTCCATGGCACCGCCAGGATTCGAACCCGAAACCTGTGGTCCCGAGTGTTAGAGCGCTAGCCACTCGGCCATCCAGGCCCGAGTCAACTGCTGTTTGCAAGTTAAAAATCAGCGATGAAAATCAAAAAAAACCGAATGTCAACAAACGTTTTAGTGGCGCCATCTATGTGATGATAACGGAAAAATCCCGAAGTGTAATAAAAGTTAAAAAATAAAATAAAATAGTAAAATACAAAATCGAAAAAAAGCAAATAATTGGAAAAATCAATCGAGAGAAAAAAAAAAAAAAAATTGGACCTCTGTATCTCGAACGTTAGCAATGTTCGATTAAACCATTTTTACAACCTTTTCAACTCCATCATTTGAAACTAATTACGTCTTTAGCACGAAGAAAAATAAGTTACCAACTTTAAGGATTTGCCGACAATGCACGTCTTTGTTTCTTAGAAAACAATGTATGAGTATACAGTAAACAGAATAATCAATTCTATGAAATATTCTTATTCTTATAATTCTTATTATTGCTATTGATTTCATTTGAACTCTAGCGATAGATAGATAATGATCGAATTGTCTAAAGCAAATAAATAAATAATTGACTTTTTTAATACATAATATTTTTAATTTTAAGGTTGCTTCGGAATTATTTTGAAATTTTATTGTAGTACGTAATATAACCTTTAAGTTGCAAATAAACATGTTTATTACCTCTGTAACTAGAAATTTTAATTATTTTACCTAACTCAAAATAAGTCAGAAAGAATCTAAACCTCTACAAGTCGAATATTTCCTTACAAAATCCGCGTAAGTCGAAATCCTCCATAAGTCGAATTATTTGGCGTTTCCCTTGAAGTTCGACTTACAGAGATTCCACTGTATTTATAAAATGTTAATGTCTAATGATATTTATATATATATATTTAACAAGTTAATTATTTATATAATTATTATTATATATATATATATATATATATATATATATACATATATAATTAAATATGTCAGTGCATTGTGTTCATTCGCTTGGTAAAACTTATAGAGTTAAATTATACATTTTTTTAAATTTTGTATCTACCACTAAAATTTTAAAATACGCATGAATATATGCATTACACTGACTGCTCTTTTTTAATGAAGGGATCGCTGCTGCTCCTTTTCCATTTACTTGAAATCTGTCTTAATGGACAGATTGTTTCTAAAGTGAGATGATTTCAGAACAAGGCCGTCGCCTTCAGCCGCCAAGTGGCGGAGGTGTTGGAACTGTACCATCTGCACTCATAGTACTGCGTTCGCCGGGAGACCCCTTCTGAATGGTGAGAGCGCCTTGTTAGGAAAGATGAACAATAAAAGTTTGGGTTTCTCACAGTATGGAAACTAGTAATCATTTGATTAGTGATCCACATGGGACAATTTTCAGGAAACCAGGTTTGTTTAAATGAATGCCAGATGTATCAGTGCCATATGCGTAGTTCAGCAGCTTGAAGAATCAGTTATTGTAAAAGCATGTCAAGGAATACATTTGCATTACAGCAATTAAGGTAAAAATTCAGGTTTGTTGAAACCTTTGACGAAGGCAGTTATATCAGTGTCATATATGTAGTTCAGCAAATTGAAGAATTATTTCTTGTCAATGCAGCAAGCATGTCAAGGAATGCATTTGCAATATAGCAATGAAGAATAATCCCAGATTAAGTAGTTCACTGACTTCCTTAGACGGAATAGATTTTCAATAACAGAGAGAGTTAAAAAAAAAAAAAAATTTTTTTTATAAATATTTTGTAGTTTTATTTTTTCATTTATATATTTGTTGAAATTTCGATCTAATTATTCATTTCATTTTTAGAGATTTGCAAAATGTGTTTTTTAATCTCATTTCGTTTTTCAAGTTTTAGAAACTTAATAAATAATTGGATCTTTCTTTCAGTTCAAAGAATATACTGAAATTTCCAAGATTAACAATAATATTTTCACTCTATCAC
>BPLQ01003107.1:0-83490 GCA_021605075.1 Caerostris darwini
CACACTCTTGACACAGTGGATCTGGGAATGTTGAATTCCCTAACGATTTCCGAAATGGCATGACGTATGCGTCTAGCTCCAACTAACATTCCACGTTCAAAGTCTGTTAATTCCCGTCGTGCGGTCATCATCACGTCAAAACCTCTTCACATGAATAACTTGAACAGAAATGAAAGCTCTGCGAAAGCACTGTGCATTTATACCTGTTCTACGCGATGCTACTGCCATCTGAAAATTTGCATATTGTTATCCCATGACTTTTGTCACTTCAGTGTATATCTTATTATTTTACGAGTTGATTTTTTTTTTTTTTAATGTTTCAATTTTTTTTTTTGTTGCAAGATCTTAAACTAAATTATATAATTTACGAAAGGAAAACAAATTCCTAGTTAAAAAAATAATTTATAACATTAACATTTAATTTTAGGACAGATTCCTTTTGAGTTAGAAATAAAAAGAAATCATATGCATCGACTGCTGATGATATTTTAAAGATATGTATTGTGATATTTTATAACATTATTAAAAATTAAAATCTCAATCTAGATAATGTTACACTAAGAAATGGTGTATTTGTTTACTTTTGTAAAAATGTTTCATATTCGATTTAAATCAAATATATCTACTAATTATATAAACCATGCATAAAAAATAATAAAATTAATTAAATGTCTGTTTAACAAAATAAAATCTATTAAGAAGGCCCTTTTTTTTTCTTTTACTTTTCTAAAGTCCTGCTTAATCAAAACTCATGAGAGAATTTAAAAAATGATAATCAATTTATCTATTAATATGCAGATAACTGAATGTTAATGCGAGTTGCTTACGTAAGTTATCAAATTGCCCATTGAATTCTCTTTTTGCCGAAAGTTATGATTACAACGCATACCGTATACAAAACACGTCATGTTTTTTCCTGCATGCTTGCTGCGCATTCTATTACATAATCTGACTAAATTATCTTAATTAACAAACATAATTATCTGTTTAAATTTGTATGAGAAATTTAAACAAATTGAGAGCACATTACACACAAACATATATGCAGGACAAAAAGCTGCCTACAAAAAGACCATATACAAAATAATCTTTAAAGAAATGGACAAAGAACTTTTAAGAAAACTTGCCACTGATTTGTAAACATTCCTTTGCGGGTTTTTTTTCCAATAATGAGGAGTTTCGATGGCGATTGTGGCAACCGGTATATGCGTCTTACATCCAATGTCAAGTAACGTGGGAGAAGTTTTCTCTCATATGACATGAAAGTGAGAATCAGTTTCCTCTAAACGTTTTCCCAGAAGGCAATTACGTCCTTTTATTAATCATGGAGATTCTACTCTTATATGCATAAGTGAATTAAAACGACTGTTGACAAAACAAAAAAAATTGCGTAGATGCAACAATGTCGTAATTATATATTATCTGTAATTTTTCGGAATTATAACCCGAAATAATCCATTTCTTCATTTCAAAACAACTTAATAAATAAAGTGTCTTGTGATGTTTATTGTAGGGGACAGTCCAAAACCTATATCTGAATCAGCATATTATATGTTAAAAAATACACATATTATTGGAAATTTTTGTGAACAACAGATGGAAACTAAATTATACAAATATAATTTAGTAATTATATAAATATATTATAAAAAAAAAACTAAAGTATATTACTTATAACTGTGTAAAATAAGTGGACAATTTCAAAGATTAATAAAATATTTCAAAATATAATTTAAAATATATTTTATGGCTATCTTACATAAGGTACAGCCAATATTACATAAAATCAAAGACCAACATAGCTTTAATTTAAACAAAACAATTATACCAATAGTTGAAGTGAAGCAAATCATTAATGTATTTCTTGATTTAAAAATGTATTTAAAGCATATAATATGACATTAAATTTTATTTCTGTTTCAAAGTTTTATTTATTAATATTTTATAAAGACATATTAAGATATTTTGCCTTTCAGTAAAATATAAATATAAACTACTTTTTAAAAAATATTATAAATATTTTTAAAATATGAAAATCTTGTTATATGCATAAAAAATTTAATTAAAAAGGTTAAACATTCAAAGCAAACGAATTAAATTACTTTGTTAATTTTTCTCTTTCCGAACTCAAGAGATCGATATTGACTTAATCTCGTTTGCACAAAAACAGATCTCTAATAATTTTTAAATTTGAAAACAGGTCCCTAACTGTCATTATCTTCAATATTTGTAAACTTTTAACGATAATTTCGAAAGAATTTATATTTTAAGTTTCGACAGCACTAGAAAAGTACCGAGACATGATACTGCAAAAATATGGAACAGTTTCATTTAAAGCTACTATGAAAGAAAAACAGCAGATTGAAAAACAAATTTTTAAAGTTTACTTTTATTTTTTTTTCCTTCAACAAATTATGAAATAAATTTAAAATAATAGTTGGGAATATCAAATTGTTATAGAAAATATCTAGATGATAGATTTTATTTATTATTTTCATTGGGTCCAACTACTAACATGATCATTTATAATGCTCAATAGGACTTTTTTTTTGCATTTCAGGGACGTAAGAAGAAAATTAGGCGAATAAATAAAAAAATTGTGGAGGAACCCAAAGAAGATACTCGATCCGACAAATCCCATCTCGATCCGACAAAATTTTCCCCCCAAAAAATATAACTTTGTGAAGTTAAATATGATAGGCATCTACAAAACAGTCTTACTTACCTATGAATTATGTGTTATAATTTGTATAAAAATAAATTAAAAATGTTAAATCACATCGAATTACTTTCTATTTAAGCTATTTCAGCATACAGTATAATATTTAAAGGTAACCTTGAAAGACTGGTTCTACTTTTCAATTCCCGGGCTGATGTATTTCTAACTGGATCACCAGAACTGGTATTGGTGATCCAAGAGGTATCCTGAACCATGCCTTGAGGAGCAGAATGAAAGAGTATCCAAGAGTCCACCATGTGTCGAGTGGCTTTTCTGATGAAGTAGCCTCGAACGAACTGAGGATGCTCGTCCAACCATGATTCCACTTTTTCGATTTCTAAGAAAAAGATGGAGGCAATATAAAATATAATGACAAATTTTTAACTAAAATTCTTTACAACAAAAGAAAATTGAAATTCGTACCTTAAATAATAAATCAATAACGTAGACTGAACTATTGTGCATTTCTTAATACTTATCTAATGTATCTTCAGTGTGAAAAGTTGTTATAATTAATTAACAAGGATGTGTTACAGAAAGAGGAAATTACATTCATTGGATCATATTTATATAAAACAATGGCGATGTTCACAATCGAAAATCTTTTCAGTTGCTATTTAACAATCCTTTTAATGCGTTACATCCCTGCAATATAATTTATAAAATGAAGCGATCGAATATGAAGCCATTTCTTATTATTACTATAATGTATGGATTTAGAATAAATAGCCAAGTGGTTAAGTATTTCAATTTATTAAAAATACGAAATAAAAATATATCTCAAGAGTCGAACCAGGTAATTTTTAACTCATTTAAGATATTAAATCAATTTCCCAATTTATCTTCGATATTACTAAACTTGTGAAATATTAACAGTTTTCTCGATTTAAATAACTTCTTAAAAAGTAATATAGGAAATTAAAAATATATTAATTTGTGTAATTTATTAGTTCGTCAGAAAACAAAAACACTAAATCCAAGAAACATTTCATTGGATAATATATAAAAGTATATTCTAATGTTTTCTTTAGTTTATATTACATTTGTGTTTAACAAAATTCAATATTCTTTTTAAAATTTGCTTTCAAAAAAATCTGCGTTTTACAGTTGAAAGTTCCTTTATAGAGACAAAAAGAAATAAATTTTCAAAATTCATATAATTAGAAAAAATATGATTAGAACAATATAGAGGAAAAAGAAATGTAAAGAGAAATTGTTCCGGGAATACATAAAAAAATTCTCTAGCATTCGAGTAAATTTACGACAATTTTTACCAGTACAATGCTACTATATTGTGAACTACTCTACAGCCTTCTTAAAAATTAAAAATTTTCTCAACTTTTGCTTCAACAACGCAACAACGCTTCAGCAACTTTTGCTTTTTTTTCATCAATAACTACTTCATTTATTCTTTAGAGATAAAAATTTTAGAGATTAATGTGCTTTATTCTCAGAAGATTTCCAAACTCTTAATGTTCACTCTACAGCCTCCACTCTACCCTCCATGTTCAAAACCAGAGTCGCCTGATCTAACTTTTAAAAAACGCTTGAGAAGTGTGACATTGAAGGCCAAAGGACTTAAAAATGGGGTCATTATTGGAAAATATATCAATCCGCTAATGAGGTTATCATAGTCATGACAATAATTCACCAACTTAATTTATTTCTTTCGACTAGGAGGGAGTGAGAATGCTGGCGATGAGTTCATCTCAACTGTATCATTTAAGTTCGATCCAAGTAGTATCTAATCCATCCATACATTTGTCACATGTTATAGCAAACTGACTAAGTTTAGTCAAGGTAAAATTAAACTGTGCAACAGTGTCAACAAATTTTCTGAAATGCAGCAAGTCATTTTGTTCATATATCCTTTCAGTGACGTAGCAGTAGCTGGAGAAGAAATTCTGAAAACATTATATACCGGCGGTATAACTAACACCGAACCTCGGATATTTTGTGATTTAATCTCTTCCGAAAATAAGAATGCATTTGAAAAATAAATCTTTCTCTAATACCGCCTACATGAGACACTGCTCTTTATCATTCTTTGATGCAAGCACCTGGATGACTCATCAACCTGGATAAGTAAGACAGGGTATGCAGTACAGAAATTCTAATTCCTGTTAACAATCAGAAGAGTGTGTCTTGCGTTTGTTATTTTTGTATCTGCGACTACTTTCTAATTGAATTGAATATTTAAATCTAAGCTTTTATTTTTTAAAATTTTCTTAATATTTTGATTTTTAATTTTGTTTTGATATTTTTTGTTTACTTTTTATTTTTTAATTTTTTTTTGTTTAATTTTTTTTAATATTTTTATACTAAAAAATCTTACATTTACCATCTCATTAATATTAATTGAACAGTCTACTCAATATTAATAATTAAGATGACCGTTAATGACAGTTAAGTTAACAGATCTTAATCCATTGGTATTCAGTAGTTACGTCAGTTGCTAGATGCCATAGTAACAAATTTTTCCTTTAAGAATTGAACTACCTGCTTTTTATGCCAATGTGCGAGCATTTCTTTTTTATGACGATATTCAAAGTAATTCAGCATTTCTAAATATATTTAGAATTAAATATAGTTATGAATAATTCTGTTGATTTATGTTGAAGAACTGATTCATAAATAAATAAAAGTATCTTAATTGTAAATTATGTTATTATTTAATGTATAAATTTAATGGTCTGAAAAATACCATTTGACAGTTATTAGAGTTTTAGAAATGTTCTCACCTTTTTGTAAGTAACACATTATATTCGTGAATATAACGAACTTGAAAAAATGGGGAAAAAATTAAATTAATAAAATGGATTATTATGAAAGAATTATAAGGAATTAACTTTTTACGAATAAGAAATGAACCTAATCAATGTTTTATTTAAAATTAAGTAAAGGCGAAATTTCTTAACTAGTAAGTAACATAAAATCATCAATAAAAATTCTCGATAAAAATAAAAATGTCACTAATAAATTCTACTAACAAGATTGATTTTTTATATGAAAAGAAATAATGAATAATATTCTATTATTCTGTATCTATTATATGTTTTTAAAATTATTTGAATATTTATTATGAAAGTTTATGAAAAAGTTATTTATGCTATTTTTTTTCTCACCTTCATTCAATATATTCCCTTAAGTAATTATAGCGCATCTATATCAACTTCAAGTGATTCTTCTAACCACTTAAAAATCATTTTCCCTTTTGTTTAGTTATTTATCTTTATCCTAATTTCAATCATTGGATGGTGACATCAATCAGTCGCAGTTAGCAATCTTATCAAAATTGAATTTTTTTTATTTATCAGAATCCAGGAAATTTTTTTTTAATTATACCATAATTTAGTATAAGTGTCAAAATTTCTGCCAATTGTCAGATTTATATCTATTGCAAACTTCTGTATAAAAACCAAAACTTTGAATTTTCCTTTTCTAAGCTTAAGCTTCAGCCATCTCTCTTTTGACAGACAATAAAAACATGTCCAACAATAAAAAATGAAACAGTCATACACCAAGTTCAATAAATAATAAGTGAATTGACTAGTTGTAGCGATAAAACTACCCACAGCCTTATAATCACAATGACATTATATAACAGTCAACGATAACTATAAAGAGCCAAATTAAAAACATTCATCAATTTAATCACTTTTCAAATTCATATTAAGACGCTATAACTCTAACTAGAAACAATGAGAAAAAAAAGTACTTACTTGTTCCAAAAAATCTTTCTCCGTTCGAATTAGCGTGATCCATGATCATTAATTAAAATGTGTACTATTCATAGGGCGCAACACGACAAAAAGAATCTGACGTTTTTTCACAAACTCAGATGGGAGAAAGGGAAACGGCCTGAATCAACAACATTTTGCTTTTCTGAATTACCATAATTAATCGAAACTCGGCCTCAGCAGAACTTAAATAGTTTAATGCAGAAATAAGACCTCCTTGCTATTAACTAACTATTATAGCGAATAGCGAGGGCTCTTTTTTTTAAAGGGAGGAGCTTTCAAACGTTGTACTAGCCAATGAATTCATTCGTGCAACGGGTTTGGATTCAAAAAATAATACTATACTGACTAAAACTGACCTGACAAGCACTTTCTTTAGAGGCGCCAATTGATTATTAATGTGGGTTTCATTGAGCGGATTCCTACCATGTCTTCATTCCATTTTTCATCACTTACACACATCACTTATTCATCACTTATTTTACTTATTTTTATCACTTAATATTAGGCTCCTGCTCCACATTTATTAATTTAACGCATTTCGCAGTCATTTCATTTCCAAGTATGTAACTAATGGTAGATTATGCAAAATTCATGGAGGAAAATAATTTTTATACGAATATGTATCATTAAAAGAGCCTTAGTAAGTTTTTTCATTGATGTAAAATTGCTTATTAAAGAATACCATATGATATTTTAAATCTTTAGTATGCAATCCATATTATCATTCTTAGTCAGCGCATTACTTGAATTTTTTTTTTTATAACTTCGATATTTGATATCGATACTTTAATTTTTCAATATTTTCGATTGTTTGTTTTCTCTTTCATGCTATAAAAAAGTATGAAATCAACTCATGGGTCATTTAAAAAGCGTCATGAGGCAGTGTTTGGCAAACAAATCATAGGTTATTTACCATTGTTCCAAGATTTTTCTTTAAGGTGCAATTCTCCTTTTTCTTCTTCTACAATCGAATCTCCATTTATCATTTGAGAGGTATCCTCTAGCTTTTTCTTCTGAGATCAATCCTTCAAAATTTCCTTCCTAAAGGGATCTTCTGAAACTTTTTTTATTTTTTCCTACCTCGTTTCAAAGTATCCTATCTTTAGACTTATGTAATAAAAAGCCATGAAAACAACTCAATATTCGATAGAAGTCCAATATTGCTTTAATGTCAATAATTTTTACTGTATTATATTAAATAAATCATTTTTCGTATTTATATATACCAGAAAAAAAATACGTATTTTTAATATTTATAGTGCACAAAATATTAAAGATAGACCTAAAAGTCGAATTCCCACAATACGAAATTTTTGTAAGAAGATACTTTAAAAGTCACCCAATTAGACTACTTGTTGCTCATTCTGTCCACACTCACAGTATGTCATAAAAAATGTGACTTGTGATAAAAAACATCTCCCTGACACGGACAAAGTTAAAACAATTATCTCCTGTTGGAGACTGCCAATTTAACAAGTAGCTTAAACTATGGTAGAATTCATTAAGTTTGAACTCGCGCACCTCTCATTTGGGTGCACGCCTGATTTTATGTGTATTTTCAAGCCTCGTTTCAACCTGATAATACTTAAAACCATGAAAGAACTCTGTTCACGAAGGTTTTAAAACACCCGTTTCTTATCTCAAATAGCAATTACATATGCTGGGATTGCAAGTGAAATCAGCCCAACTCCGATATCTTTTAGAGATTAATACGTCTCATATTTGGTAACAAGCTGCTATTATTTAATTTCCTACAGCTATATTTCGTGACAATCCACCAATGATATCTTGGTTTAATTACTCCGGCTATCTTGTTTTTCTTTTTCTCTTTCTCTGTATAAACTGAAGGTATTTTCACAATTTTTTTATTTTTTTATTTTTATTATAATAAATTTTAGATAAAAAAAAACGTTGACTTACATTTGCCTTATCAACTATTAAAACATATGAAATAACCCCTATAGTTTTATAAATGATAAAAAAAATCTTTGAAAGAATTTTCATTCCAAAATTTCAATGAATAATTCTTTATCATTATTTGATAATATTTTATATAAGTTGAATTACTCTAGAAATAATCTTTCTTTCTGCAGGTGAAATTTCATCCATTTCTCAAATCTCATAACTAAACTAAAAATAAAAAGTATATTGTATATGCAGTTTATGTTAACTTATAATGTTAACTTTTTGCAAAATTAATTAATAATGCATCAGTTGCATTAGTCGTAACACTATATATAAAAAAAACACTATAAAAAAAATACTAAATTTCAATTGCAGTTTCAATTTAGGTAAAAAAAATGCAAATATCAAATGAAAAAGTTTAATAAAAATGAATTTTTCTATATTTTTTCTGGTTATAACCACTAATTTTACAAGGGTATCGAATCACTCGCTTTTTAATTTGCTCGCTTTATAAAGATTAAATGGTTAATTATTAAGAAAACTTGAACTTTTAATTAAGCTTATAAAATTAGATTCTCTCATGTATTTTCTCCATTTTCATTAGGTAATACATTGAGAAATTTTTTTTATCACAAAGATAACTGCGATTGGCTAGGCTAATATGATAAAAATAATTCATATTGGCAAAAATTCTTAGAATTTATTTGTTATTATTTGCAAAATAATGATTTTTTAAAAAGATATTTTACATTTATTTTTACTAAATTTGTATACAAACTTTGACAGATCTTAAAAATAACAATGTACATGAACATACAGTCTTTAACGATTATAAATATAATTAATGAAAATTTTTGATAAAATACATTATTTTTTTATTTTAAATTTAAGTTTTATGCAATAAGACATTAAAAAAATTTTTCCATTAAAATTTTAAAATAAGTGAAAACATGTTTTGAGAAAGGAAGTTTGTTACACAATTTAATCTAGAAATATCAAAAAAAGGGCATGGGTTATATAAATAAATATAAAAAAAGAGCATCAATTATTAAAAATTTAGTATTATATATTACAAGGGTTGAAAAATTATTATGTTTATCATTATGTTGATATTGCAAGGAAAATATTTTTCATAATATTTTTAAATTTTTATCAAATATTTATAAAATATTACAGAGAAATTTCAGTATTCTTATTCTGTACATATAATATCTTAAATTTTTTAAAAGTAATGCAATCTAAATTTTTAATTGCGTTTGAAGATTTGAAAAATAAAATTTTTCTCAAATTATTACTTATAACACTTTCTAATATTATAGCGCAAATTCGATGTAAAGATTTATATTATAAAATATTTACTTATTAATTTTTTTATTTACTTTTTTACCTTTTTTAAATTTGAATCATTAAATTTTGGTTCTCATGATCTGCGGAATCACTTATTATTATTCAATAAAATGTGACTAGTGCTTTCAGTATTAAACATTGGATTAACAAATGCATGTATAGTCGGATAATAAAAAGTGAGAGACCTTAAATAATTTATTGTTAGATCATAGCATACGCGGTATAATTAGAAATGGCTTTAACGGAACTAACTTACGTTGCAATACCGTTAGTTGGCAATTAATTAACATGGCTGATTAACCGCTAACTTTAAATTTTTCCACAATAGAATTCGAGAATTTCTAGCGCAGACGATTCGCAAAAAATAGCGTACCTATCAATTTTTGTTACAAAATTTTCATAACTTTTAAAATTCAGAATAAGCGATGAATGATTAAAATGCTTATGAAAAAAAATGCATTTAATTTTATAAGGTGGTCGCCTTATAAAATTAAATGCATTTTTTTTGTAGACGTATTTCTAAAATAATAACATCAAGCCACTTTTTAACTGCACCAAATTAACTAATGAACTTTCATTTAAGACATCTCTATTAAGGAATGGTGGAATTATTAGGTGGAATTAAAAGGTGGAGTTTTCTTTCCCCTGCTTATTTATTGTTAATTGATAAATAGTGAAAGAATATTTTAGATAATTACGATTTAATAAAAACTTCAGAATTTATGACAAAAGATTTTTTTTTTTCAATTTTTTTAAGTAGGAATTGAATAAAAGATCAATTATTTAGAATTTTTTTTTTTTTTTTTTGGTAATTATTTTTAAATTAAAAATAACTTAAGTGCAAAAATTCTGTTAAGTGGAATCAGTGAAGGCATAATTGATTCAAAACAAAAGAATTTGACAGTTATGAAGTAATATTTAAAATTATCATCAAATGACATATATAGAGACATTTTTAAAAGCTTATGATTTGAGAGGAATTCGTAAGTAATTCACATTTAAATGACTCATTTAAATAATGAATCATTATTTTTTAAATTATTAATTCTCATAACATATCCTACAATGATTTTATTAGAGTATTTATATATTCACACTTCTTTATGCAATAATGATGCAGTTATTATATTTTTTATTCATTTCAAATATTCTTATTAACACTCATAGTTTCTTCTTATGAAGTGTGTATTTATTCTTGAGTCACTCGTAGTTTTCATTCAATATATTGATGTTGTTATATGTTTTTTATTTATATTTATTTTCTTTTTTTATTTTAGTTTCAATCTGCGTGCTTTTTTCTTTAATGTTTATTTAATATTCGAGCCATATGATCTTTTTTATATTTCTGAATTTGTGTTTTAACTTCTTTTTCATATGATAAATTGAAAAAAATTTTAACGCTAAACTTTTTTTTTAAAACCTTTCTGAATTCGAAGCTTATATTTTGAAATGTTTTCTCTTTACAATCTATTTAAAACTAATTTTTTATTGTTATTTTAATTTGCCCTGCTGGATGCCAGTTCATGTCTGTTAGTAGCCATTAAAATATAATATATTTTAAACATATCAAGGAAAACATTTTTTAAAGATAAATGCAATTAAATATATTTAAAATAAAAAACATTTTAAAACCTATGACTTTAATAAAAAAAAACAATTTTTATTGAAAAAGTTAATTTTTATTTATTTTGGGACAGAATAACTATTGACGTTAATCGTTATTAAAGCGGTCTTCTGATGTAGTCAAAATTTTTTGAATCATAACAAAACTGAAAAGAATCGAATATAAAATATTCGATACATATTTCGATATATGTTCGAATATATTTTTCTGTAAACGAGAAAGATTCTTTGTTAGATTTTTAATAAAAAGTTATGAAATGAGCTCATCAGAGCTCTACGTGTATCAAAGCACAAATTGCAATGACATCAGTAAATTTGACATTTTATTGTAAAGTGATCAATAAACTTCATAGCCATGAGCAGAGCTAAAAGTACTGATCATCGAAATTTCCTGACGAGCTTTCCAATAAAAACAGAAATCATAAATGCCTTTAACTCCTTTCAACAACAAAAAAAAAGGTTTTAATTTTCTTAGAAAATTATTTATTTTTTTTACAAACGGTATCCACATGAAATTATTTGATTATAAAAAATTATTTGATGAGCATTCGTCCTAAATCATAATAAAATGGAACATTTTTTTTTTCCACAGATTTATAAGATAGTTTTATTTCATAAAAATTTAGTAAATAGCATAGAACATTATATTTTTGAACGCTAAAAACTTTCAGTTAAACTTTAAAAATATTATTTTAAAATTTATTACCTTGAATTAATACCCAATTCATTACCTTGAATTGAAATCAGTGGCATCCATTTTAGTTTTTTTATATAACTGTTATCAGTAAACGGTATAATACATAAAGGATTTAATAGTTATAGATTATTACAAGAATGGTTTACTATTAACATTTTGCTAAACAAATAATTTTTTAAAATTTGTAAATAGTTTTAAAAATTGAAATTGAAAATTTTGTAAAACGTTGACATACAATAAAACTCCGATGAATTCCATTATATATAAAATATTTTTAGAACTTTTGCAGATATTATGCTAAATTAATTAATAAAAATACAGCTCATTTATAAATACTAACGCTACATTCCATAGTTAAAAATAAGCCTTATTATTTTTTGTTATTTTATTTTCCTTTTAATGATTCAATTATTTTTGATTAAAAAATCTTAATATGAATTGTTATATAATTGCCAAATTAAAGCAAGTTACTAGTTAAAAAAAATAAGATAATTTATATTATTATCACAATGTTCATTCGAAGCTTTCAATTGTGAGACGGTTTCTTTTGAATTAGAAATTAAAACAATTTTTTACATCGAAATGCAGATGATATCTCGAAGATGCGTTTAGCAATATTTTATCAATAAAAATTAAAATCTCCCATTAAAAATGGTTTCTTGATAAAAATGTACCGCATTCAGATGAAATCATGTACATACCAATTATATAAAATAATAGAGAAATTTAATTTGCATTTCATTTGCTAACTTAAAATCAATAAAAAGAGCTTTTTTCACTTTCTTGTCAAAAACCTCTGCTGAATCAAAACTCATGAGAAAATTCTAAAACTGCTTAACAATTTATCACTTATTAAGTTCTTATGGAGATAACTGAATATTGATGTGAGTTATCAAATTGGCCACTGAGTTCTTGTCGCCGAAAGTTATGATTGCAACGCACACCATAAATAGATCATGTCATATTTTTTCTTGCATGCTTGCTGCGCAATCTATTACATAGTCTGACAATTTATAAATTCTTACGAGAAATTTAAATAGATTGAGAGCACATTACACACACAAACATATATGCAGGATAATAAAAAACCATTACAAAATAATCTGAAAGAAAATGGACAAGGAATTTTAAGAAGAAAAATCAGTCCATGTCACAGATTTGCAATCTTTCTCTTGTATTAAAAACGAGGATAATATAAAAAAGAGGATTTGCTATAAAAACGAGGACATTCTATGATAATGGTGGCAAAGTGCATATCATGTCACATCTCATTCGAAATGCAAGTAAATCTCTAAAAGTTTTCCGGAAGGCAATGTCTTTCAATTTTTTACGCGTTTGATCTGCACGGGAGTGCATAAGTTGGATAAAACAGCCGCTGACGTGCAACGAAAAACATATGCTTATATTCCACAATGCGAAAATTATATATGTAATTTTTTTTTTTGAAATTATGGAAACATGAACTGCAATAAAATTTCAAAACATCTTAACACGGAAATTGTCTTAAGATGTTTTAATCATACATAATACATAATATGCTGAATTAAATCCACGTGTTTTGATAAAACCTATCAAAATATTGTGAATTATAAATAAAAAAAATCAATTATCTGTATATTATAAAGAAACTAAATTGTACTGCTCATAGCTGTCTAAAATAGCTGAACAGTTTTGCAACTTATTCGTTTGTTTTAAAACATAATTATAAATTTTATGCCTAATATTAGGTTCAACTAATTTTATATCAAATCAAAGAGCATCACAGTTCTAATTTAAAGAAAACATTTATTTCAATGACTTTAGTAAAGCAAAGAATTAAGTTCTTTATTCAAAAAATGTATTTAAAGCATAAAATTGGCACATTAAAAGTTATTTATGTTCTTTTTCGGATTTTATTTATTAATATTTCATAAAAAGAAATATTACAATTTTTCACTTTAATGTTCAGTTTCAGAAAATATAGAACTAAATTATTTTCAAAAATATAATAATTATTTTTAAAATAAGAAATATGTTTAAATGCATAAGAAAAGTAATTAAAAATATTAAAAATTTGAATCAAACAAATTAATTTATGCTAACTTTTCCCTTTCCGAACTCGTGTACTGCATTAGCGTATTTTGTTTGTAAATATGAATAATAATAATAATTTCTTTTTAAATTTTGAAAATATCCCTAATTGACATTTTCTTAAATATCCCATAAACTTTCTGTAATAATATCAAAAAAATTTATATCTTATTGATTGACGACATTAGAAAACCAATCGCATAAAAGTTTATTTTGCTATAAATTCAGTTTATTCTCACAACAGTATTTAATATTTAATACTGTTTTTAAATATTCCGCAAATTATGGAATTATTTAATTTTGGAAAAAAATTTCTTTCAACTGGTTCAAATATTTAAAAAAAATATTAATCGTTCATGAGATATGAGATACTGTTAGTAAAGCAAAAGTTTCATTTAACATTAGGTAATTCAATTTTCGAACTTCTATATCTCCAAAACCTTTAAACAGAACTCTTAAAACCAATTTACCATTTACTAACTTTACCATGCGGAACTGATTGCGTTATTAATCTTGGATTTTTAACTAAATTTTCGATTCAACGATTAATTAACCATGTTATTTAATTTTGTTAATCAACTACACTGCATTTTAAGTAAATTCCTAATGAGGCATTAATAATTATTACAAATGATTAGATCTAATAATTATTACAAATTATATTATAGTTGTCTCTTTTTTTAAGGGGGGTGACTGTACCAGTTTAATTTGTGTTACTGGTTAGTCTGAATTGTCACTTACGCATTTTCGTAGAATCACCATTGAAATTATAATCTCGATTGATTTTTTAGTATATTTTTGAAGATTAAATACCACATTGAGAGGGAGTGGGGATTTAAATTAAATGTTGTGGGAATGAAACCTTGAGAGATTAATGTTTTCACATTTTAACATGTTTAAATTAGTACTGTTTCTTTAAACCTGATTAATCCGGGTTTTTTTTTGAGATGTTAAATAAAGATGTTAAATTACACAGTTTTTACTTTTAAAAACAGCATTTATTTTGTTAAAAAAATTAAGCCGATTTTTGACTTTTGCAAAATAATGGAAGCGCTGCTTATACAGTCCATACGTTATCGACAGAAATATGAAATAATAATATGGAGCATTGTCTGGAGAATACGACTGATAAGATAGAAAAACCCCATCGAAGCTTCTCCAAGAAGATTTTACTTGCTTGTCATATTGTCAAAGAACTGTCATTAGGCTTTAATGTTTAATATGTCATTTCATTGAAGCGTAAACAACATAGTGTTTTCAGCAATGAAGATTTCAAATATCATACAAAAAGTAAAGAATGAGTGAAGTTTTACTTTTCTATTTTAGGTTGCTACTCATTTCAGATGTGTTTTCTTGTATGTTGGTCGATTTTTTTTTCAATGCTTTTCTCAAACGCGTCAATGACAATCAATATTTTTACCAGTAATTGTTTCAACTCATGATTATTTTTGGGCTGACCAGAGTTATGTTGTATTTCATATTAAAATCAACGTTTTTAACTTTTAAATACTTTAATCCCTTTTGTAAAGTTTTACCAAGTGCGCATGTTCCCAGTAAGCTTTTACAAGAATACAGTGCTATACAACTATATTTTTTCCAATTAAAACAGAAAATAAAACTTTCCAGAAATCTTTCTTTATGTAATATTCGAAATTTTCAAAACTAAAAATCATTATGCTGTTTTCTTCAATGAAATTACCCATACCAAATATCAATGTCTAATGAAAGCTATTCGACTTGAAATTGTTATCAGTCTGACACAACAGATAGTAATAATAGTTGAGCCATCTGTTAATAAACTGAATGAATGAAGTTAAAAAATATATTACAGAAATTAAGACTATATTCTGTTAAGAATTTCCAGATTTTTGGAAATTTTCATTTGGAAAAAAATTAACGAACCCCTCTGAATGTTTTGCGATATTTTTTCATTCAATTAGTATATCTAAATTTTATAGAAGTTCTTTTAAATTTGAAATTTGCTTAATCATTGCAGATGGGAGTTTTCCAATGGTAAGTCGGAAAATATTTTATTATAATTTCCGATGCCTAAGGTTTTTCATTTTATTAATGGTAGAAATGGGCCTGATTTCTTTTTCAATTGCAGTATTAGCAGTAAGATGTTTAGAATAATTGATAAATTGGCATAATTTTCATTATAATTAATATGTTTCATAGATTTGGAAGAGTTAGAATGAATTGAATAGTAAATAACAGGATAAATACCAAGGATACGTACTTCATGCTTCTTATCTTCTAACGATTTTATCATTGTATTAAGTAATCTTTGATGTCATCGATGGAAATCATCAAAGTCTTTATAGATTTCTCAAAATGTTGAACTTTTTCTCGTTTAGTCGTATACGTGTTGCAGAATGTTAGTTCTGAAGCTCCATGAACAGATCGTTGATTAGACGAATAAATTTTGTTGTCTAATTTTCCCCATAAAGTTACTTTTTCGAGCGGTGGTCCGTCCTAACAGCAGCAGTGGATTCTACTTTAACCACAGTGATGTTGTTTGTACGGATCACAGTTATAAAACATACAGTTTTGTTTGGCTTTTTCACTGATGTTTAGCTTCCCTTCTCGTCTTCCACCAGCTTGACTTCACTACAACATCACTTCGCAACAAATCAAATTCAGTTCATAGTGCTCAAAGTACAGTTGGTTCCTTTATTTTAAAATCACCTTTTAATTTAACAGAGTATAAGGAGTTAATATGTAAAATAATTTAATTAAATACTGAAATAATTTAATTGATTTCGAAAACGTTCAAAAATCATCATTCAGTAAAAGAGAATTTATACAAGTTTAGGCTCAGTTCCTAAAGAATGCAGACACGGAATTCAAGGATTTGAATGGGATTAGCATAATGGATATGGAATATTAAGGGATATTATAATGAACTAGAGGAGTATATAGATTCAAACCAAAATATTAGTTTACCTATACATTCCTTTATAAGTGTCCATATAAGGTTCAGGTAAAACTCAATAATTTTATAACTCAATTTAATTTATAATATTCTAAATTTTGATGAATTATTTGAAGATTTATTTGAATTGAAATATTCTAAATTATAACGTACATATTCTTTGTACATTGTTTCAAGAAATTAAAAAAAATCTTTATAAAATATAAAGTTACTAAAAACAAAACCAAAAAATTATTATTAAAATTATATAACAAGTTCAAGAAAGAAGTGTTATTTTCATTTGATTTAAAGGAATTTATCACTGAAGAATTTACCACTGACTTTCTTCTATAAAAAATTTAGTTTTTCTGATGATTGTGTTACTAAAAAAAGTAAAATGATGGAAGATATATTCATCAGAGGAAGAAAGAAAATGAATTCATTATCTATAATACAGTCTTATCATTCTATACCCATTGTGATAATTTTTTTTTTTTTTAATCTTCAGTCAGAAGAAATTCTACGGATTATAAGAGAAATAGATGGGAAATTAATCGCAAAAAAATTTAAATCCCCTTTCACACGATAAGCATTTCTTTATCTACCAGTAATTTCATTTTAAGTGTAACATAGCTGTCAGTCTTAGTATTTCTACCGTTAGCAATATTAAACTTAAATGCTAGCATCGGTGAAATTACTGAAAAATCATTAAATATTTTAGGAAAAAAAAGAATATAAAAAAGATGCATAACATTACATAAAAAAGGGGCCTGAATAGGCGAGTGGCTAGCGCTCTGGCCCTCAGTACCACAGGTTTCGGATTCGAGTCCCGGCGGTGCCATAGTGGTTCGGAATCCACTTTAAACCGTAGGTCCCGGTCTAATAGGATCGTAGAGCGTTGCGGGGGCATTGTTACTCCACGTCCGTGGCTTATCTTCAAGTTACACACGCCCCCTGGGTAATGCAAAGTGAGTAACGTCTGTGCAGCGCTTGCCTTAAAGCCTCCAAGACCAAGTTGTCTAAGTGTTTGCCAGATGCATTAGAAAGAAAAAAACATTACATAAAAAATATAATATATATATACATCTTATATAAATTTTATAAACTGTTGCTGAACTATTAAAATCTAGTAGTTTGTGAGAAATGGATATAAAAAAGTGAGAAATGGAATTAAAGTTTTACCCATTGATAAATATGTAAACAATCCTAACTGAATGGATAAAAATTTCTTCCTAAATAAATAATGATGTGTAAAAAGAATATTTATATTTATGATCAAATTAAGGATTCTGATAGTTTTGGTATCATCAATGAGGTTAATCTGGTTGATCGATTACAAGATAAATTAAATCCACCCGAATTCCATATGTCCAATTATCAATATTGTGGATCATTTGCAAAATAAGAGAAACGATTAAAGAAAGGAGACGCTTGAATTAACAGAATTGGTAAAGTATATAAAAAACAGTATATTGCTTGCAGGAAAACCAACGATAGAAATAAATTAATAAAAAGAGGTATTTAAGGATTTAGATACTAAAACCTAACCGGTGATTCTTATTCTTTGGGTGAAAAACAAGTAAAATCTGTTATCAAATCTACTATTGAAGCTAAAAAGATATTTGAAATGGAAATGTATTGTTTAAAATGAAATTTTTGCAAAAAATATGAAGGAAACTTTTAAAGAAAATAATTGATCATTGTTAAAAGGAATTTCCCTTAGTTGTGATTATAAAAACTTTCATTTTTAGGAAAAGAAATAAAAAATGCAATAATATTTTAATTAGCTATTTTTGAATAAAGAAAATGAAATAAAAATTAAAAACTTAAAAAAAATATATATTTTTTTTTTTACATAAATAAGATATGTATACTATATATGAATTTATTACTACAAAAAGGCAAAAGAATTAAAAATTTATTTATATAGATGATCATTGGCAAACTGATTTGTTATTCATAATATAACAATGGGGAAATTATCTCTTACCAGTGATAGATACATTCATCAAATATGCTTGGCCTTATACCCATTCAAAGAAAAAGGGGTGAAGAAGTTTAAAATGCTGTCAAACACATACTTAAAGAATGAATCCCTTAACAATTATAAAAATATAAGGGAACAGAGTTCATCAACAAAGAAAGAAACCATAAAACATAATATGCATTGGTTTGCAACTGAAAATTTAGAAATAATTTGTTGAATCTTTGAAAGACTGACTGGAGCATTGAATTTAAAAATTAGAAAACGTTGAGCTGCCAACAACAAAAATATATTTATAGATGCATTAGATAGATTAGTTAAAAAATTCATAATAATTATTATCGTATACATCTATGACAATAATACTTGTGCAAGTAAGTTAAGAAGAAAATTAATCTTTAGTTTATAAAAAGGAGTTCAAAGAAAAAATATTAAAAATAGTAATAAAATGTATGATATATTTAAAATATCACCGAAGAAAAATTATTTTATCTGAAACACATCCCATAACGTATAAGAGTAAATATTTAACTAATGAAGAAATACAAGGCAATTTTTATGAAAATGAAATGGTGAATATAATAGAAAAGAGAAACTATATAAAATTGTAAGAGTAATTGAAAAGAAAACAAGCATTTAGTAAAATGGTTAGCTTAACCAAAAAAAAAAAAAAATTAATATATTAATAAAGATGCTGTATTAACTTTTCAATATTCTATTTAAATTGCTCTCTTAAATGATCCACTTTTACATTATTGAGTTTTGTATATAATCTATCATCATCCTCATTAGCATGAAACTTAGCACCAAGGCTTTCCTTTAAAGAGATTTCCACGCATTCCTCTGAGTGACAAGAAATGGATGACCACATCCATTTCTTAAGCTCTAGTACAACAAATTCCTTTTCAATTGCGTCTATCCATCGCAACCTGTTTCGTCCGTTCTCTTCTTCTTTGTATCTGTGGCTTTGCCAAAACGAGCCCTTTTGCAGGAAGTCATTCATTCTAAGTATATGCCCAGTTTAATCTGTTGATCTTTATAAATTTTATAATATCTGGATGTTTATAGCATTTATATATTTCTGTATTGTACGGTTTTCTGCAACAATCAATTTCATTAACCTCCAAGAATAGCCCATAAAATCTTCCCCTTAAATATACCCAAATGGGCCTCATCAGATCTTGCCAAAGTATATGTTTCAGAGCCATAGACCAAAATAGGCCTAATAAGGGTTTTATATAACAATAATTTAATTTTTCTGCTTATGAACTGTGGTTTAGACAGATTTCTTAAACCAAAAAAGGTCTTATTGGCAGGCACAATTCTGTTTTTTATTTCAGGTAAGATATTATTTTGACAATTAATTTCTGAACCTAAGTATTTAAAACTAAGTACAGATTCAAAAGTGTAAGTGCGTAATATATATCCTGACAAATATTACCTCATATTGGATGTATCCTGACAAATATTTCTTGAGGAATGCCTATATTTCGTTTTCTCCTGGTTTATGTTTTAATGCAAAGCCATTGCAGCCAATTCTAAAGCTCGAAAAACTTCCTCTAAAGCTGAAAAAGTTATTGCAATGATTACTACACCGTCAGCATAACTTAAAATTTGAACAGACTTGAAGAAATTATGTTCTCTTAAGTTTATACCCGAATCTCTCAACACCTTTTCAAAAACAATGTTAAAAAGCAGGCATGAAAGAGTATTCGGCCCCCTGCCGAACTCCATTTTGAATGGATATTTCATCAGACAATTCTTCTTGAATTCAAATTCTTGCTTTTGAATTTGCAAAGGTAGCTTTCACTAAAAAAAATAAGCTTGGGTGGAATATTAACGCCTCCATTGCCTCAAATAATTTTTCCCTCTTAATACTATCAAAAGCACCTCGAAAATCAATCAATAAATAGTGAATATCAATACCATATTCCAAGGTTTTTCAAGAATTTGTCTCAGTCAGAAAATACGATTAATCATTGATTTTCCTCTGAGAAAACCATATTGATAGTTCCCTATTTGGGAGTCAACAAATGGTAGCAATCTTTCAAACAGAATATAAGAAAAAAATCTTATTTGTTGTGCAAAGGAGACTAATGCTGCGGTAGTATGAGCAAATCAAGGGATCTCCTTTCTTAAGAATAGGATAATAATAATACTTGTGTTCCAATCATTTGACATCTGTCCACTATTCCAAATAATAATTATCAATTCATGAATATTTTTCAACAACTCGGGACTATCACATTTGAGAAGCTCTGAAGACAAGCGATCAGTATATAATCTATAACTAAATATAATTTGTTTTTTAATCGATATAAAACATATTTTTTATTTTGTTAAAAAGATTGAAAACATTTGGACTACATTTAACTTCAGGTATTATTATTAAATTAGGATATATAATTTAACAATAACCCATTTTTATAAATATAAAATCATATTTTTAAAAATTTTTAACACTCCGTTGAAATAGAATTCCGTCGTTTTTATAATAATTCTTCACTGTTTTTTGGAATTTTATTACTTCTTAAATATCATTTATAATTTGTTCTTCTGCATAATTATTAAGGAATCCAATTGTAATAGGTATAATAAAGTATATGTTCTTTTCTATAAAATAAATTGATAACCTATTTAAATTTAAAAAACAATTTCTAAATTAAAATAATTTTTTAATCTGTTAATGATGTATATTATTATAATTCACTTTCATTATTAGAACATTTATAAGCCAGACTAACATTTTTAAATGTGTGAAGTTTATTTTTATTAAGATATTCAAATTTCAATTGTTCCATATAATTTTTAATTTGTTATTCAACTTTAAATTATCTTGAATTTGTTCTTGACCTATATGAGCGAAATAGTTAATTCCGATCATAACTATTTTAAAATTATAATTATGACGTAATAAAAATATAAATGCAAATAAATATTAACACACTGAATATAAGCAAAATGAAAGATATTTATCTTTCATTTTATTTATGATTTAACCTTTATAAAAGGAAATTAAAACTTAATGTACCTGAAAAAAGTCAATACTTCCCTTTTCTCAACGGAGCTTGAGTTTTTTGGCAGCATTTGCGGATACAACACAAGTGTTTTTAAAATTTTTTTTCAGGAAGAAAATATGGCATCATCACAAGAATCAGTCAATAACAGAGCTTAAGCGATTAGTTGAATTGACTTGAATTTTAGCTTCCTCAATTGACATGAAGACGCTAAAATTCAAGTAAATTCATGTCAAGTAAATTCAAGTCAATTCATGTTGCGATAATAACAATTGGCATACATTGCAATCATTGTACAAAAAAAAAAAATGACATTTGTCCTATGTAAACAGTAAAAAAAAATGTAATGGTTTTCAGATTGTAAATGGGGTCCGCTATCAAATTAATTTGAATAAAAATTTTTAACTTATCAAGGACTGATGAAAGATATGGATATTGCATAATAATTCTTCTCGCGTTATGTGTTTTTCCCATGTCGTATGACGATTGTCTACATTGCGAGATAAGATATATTTCAGAACGTGTCGAAGACACCATTTGCACAACATTAAAATTTTTCTTTTATTAGAAGCACACTCATTTAAATAAACATAACTTAAATAAATCAGAAAAATTTAAAAGATGAATAATACAGAAATATCATATGATTCTGATAAGAATAAATATATTTTTGGCATGTACTAAGTAAGCAGACATTTAAAACAACGATGAGAAAGTAAAGCTCGTTTTTTCGACAATTTAAAAAAAAAAAAATAATTAAATATGAAGTTAACGAAATATTTTTAATCTTTTTAAATTTCATTTATTTTCAAAAGTCTGGAACTATTTCTTAGTTTTTAAAAAAGAAATTGTGTTTTATACTATTTCAAGTTAATTTATAAACTAATAAATTTAAAGAAAAACATAAGCAAACTTGGAATGATTTTTTAATTAAAAAAAATTTCTTTTGTAAAAATTATATTTTAATAAATGGATAAGAATTGCAAACAAATTCAACTCTAAACATTTAACGGAATTTAATCTTCTATTTAGTTACAGAAAAATTGTTTAATGATAGTAAATCGTATAAATCAATTAAAAAATGCACTAAAATTTAGTGAGATTATGGAAAGCAATACACATATACAAAAAAAAGTCTTTAGGAAGTAATTTTCATTTTAATATATTAAGCCAATTTTGGAAAGGTCTTTCAGAATTATTTCCTAATAAATGGATTGTTGAGAACAAAGACTGTGCAGGATTAGTGCAAAAAAAAAGAATATCTTATGCATTACATTATAGATCAGATAAAGAGAAAATTTTTTATTTTAATATTTAGTTTTGTTAATAATTTATTTTGTAAACACTTAATGAAATGTAAAGATTTTGGTGAATATTATAAACAATCTTATATAAAAACCATTTAAAATCATTAAAATTTAAAAAAGTTTGAGAATATCTTTCTTTTAAAAAGTTTTATTTTCTAAATCGAAAAATTCTAAATTATCATAAATAAAATGGGAAATTTGCGGAGTATATTATAAAAATAAATATGAAAAATAACATCTTCAAGATTTGAAACATAAATAAATTAATATTTATTGATGAAGATGAAATTGACTAGTTTGAAAGCAGTAGTTCAATTTAGTTTTGAAACTCCCCATTTTTGGCAAGTAAATAAGACATGTGTTATTGTGTAAATTAGTATGGTGCTTAAGTCTTTTGCGAACAAAGACGCTGAAATTCGCAATGGTGTTAAAATTCGTCCCTTACGAAGTAAGGAAAGAGTTTCACCACTTAAAGAACTGTCAAAATCAGAATTAGAATTAATGTCAGATTGTGTAGAAGATCGATTAGTACATTCAATTACTGACTCTTGATTTGCCTGAAATAAAGGTTACATTTTGGTGTGATTCCATAGTGGTCCTCTGGTAGTTTTTTGAACAGGAAAGTGGTCAGTTTTTTTATAAAAGAGACCCATCAATTGACCCCACTGAAAAATTGCAGATATCTAATGAGGAAATGAATGTTACTGACATTATTTCTAGAGGATGTTCTCCCGAAAAGTTATCAAATTTCAATGGGGAGTGGTTCCAATATGGCTCTTAGAAAAGTCCGAGAACTAGCCATCTAACAAAAATGTCTTTCGAAAAGGACGTAGATCAGAAAAAAAAGGTTTCTCTGAATATTATTAATTTTTTTGAATTAAATATACCCTTTTATCTAGTGAAATTATATATATATAAAAATCCATTATTCATCTTGCTAGTCAGACGTCATTTTGTAAATAAAACACGTAGTGAATCTCAGACGAGAAAATTTGGAGAACTTTCGTTACAGGAAATAGAACAAGGGGAGAAAGTTATTTCTATGTACTTAACATAGTACGTTATCTGTATCGTAAAGATGAAGAAGGTATTATTATAGTTAAAACTCAAACTAATCCGCGTAATGGCCTCAATTGTTTTTCTAACACATATTATTATCTGAAAGATGTATTTTCACTCAAATATTAATCTATTTTCACTCAAGTATTTTCACGAAATTAACTGTCATGCGGAAACTCAAATTCTGTTGTGCATTTTCTGTGAGAAGTTCAGAAGGATCAAGGGCAGGAAAAACTATATTAAGAGCAAACGTTATAATGTGAAATAGCAGTTTGTAGAGCCTGATCATTTGACAGCTGATCATATGAAAGACACAATCATTAGATCTTACAGGTGCCTAGCACGAAAACATGGGTAGCAGTTACTTTGGCCATATGAACGCCAAATAGTGATCAAATGCGTCGATCATTCTTCGAGTGCCTTTCAAGCGAAAACTTTAGTCATTCAAGCTTTTACAAATCTCCGAAGAAACCTCTATTACAATAAGTCAAGCTACAAATAATTTTTTCATGAGAGATAAATTATTGATAATGAAAGCAATAAATAAATAAATACAAGTAATAGGTAAATGAAAAATAGTTATTAATAATTATTAAAAATAGTTAATAGTCATCGCGTAACAGCTCGCAAGAAAGTTGAAAACCCGATGTTGGGATGCAAACCTAGATTAACAGTATTTGACAAATTATCTCATGTTTGGGGACAGCAAAAAATCGCCAACTTTCTTTGTTCCCTAAACTGCAATTTAGCTCTCATTTTAGTGGAAATTATTCTCTTTTATAAACTTTAGAAATATGAACTAAAGAAATAAAAATTTCGAATACTTATCAATATTTGGCGATTAATCGCTTTAACTTCGCTAACGGAAAAGTGCCTGTGTTAATGAGTTTTTGCATACCGTACGTTAGTTACCGTAGGACGTCCGTTAGCTTTTTCACCCTAGCGCGCATGCTCAATTTCCTATGAGCATGCGCGCTAGGGTGAAAAAGCTAACGGACGTCCTACGGTAACTAACGTACGGTATGCAAAAACTCTCTAATGTTAATTTTGCTAATGTCACTAATGTTGTTTATGAGATTAGGGGAGCTGTTGATATAAGCAGGACAAGGTATTCAATCTTTAGGAAACGTTATAAAACTTCTCTACCGGTTCACCGAAACATATGGTAATAATAATTCATGTGAAATGTTATCATAAAATATTATAGAAATAAAATTTATAAATTATAATTAATTTAGAGAATCATCCATCAATAACCATCCAATAGATTTTGTTTGTTTCCATTAAATTTTATATTTTATAACATTCGAATTTTTATTGTATATAAATCGTAAATTTTTTCCTCTACAGCAGCAATCGGCAATTGTCCTAAGCTCACGGACGATTAAATTCATAATTTTAAATACCGCTGACCACTAATACGATTTATCAATATATTTGTAAACAAATGATCATATAACTTTAATTTCTTTAATATGAAAGACATCTATTTAGTATAAAAACTTTAACCTCTTCAGCGGTGATTTTTTTATAGTGAAAAAAAAAGATTTAAATTTTTTTGTTTTATTGCGATTTACATTTCATATTAAAATGAAATAAAAAAGAAAAAATATGGAAAATAATAAAAATGCACAAAAAACCCATAATGTACACTTTGGGGGCAACTGAGCGTTAATAGCATTTTAGAAATGTACTGATTTCCTGCATTCCGAGCATAAATTATTAATTATAAAAACTAAATATATTTACTATATACATGAAATGTTTAACGATGTGTTCAAATAATACAACAACGCTGACAGTCGAAATACTATTGTATGTTGTTTCCATATTCCTACATTTAGCCGTTTTCATATTTCGCACCATAAATACAATTATTAGGGCAGCCAAACGGAAAATTTGTATTTTTTTTGTTAAGGGATTCTATAGTGAATAATTTATTACACAATTTTGCTCTTTTTATTAATGAAAATAATTTTAATTATAAATAACCAATTGTTTGCATTTGTAGCCAAGGGCGTCAAGAACTTAAATGATAATTTAAATACAGAAAAACTATTGATGCTTATTCGATCATAACGATATCTTTAAGACTGTTTTGTAAAAAAAATTATTAAATTTAGATTAATTAGTGCAAAGCAGTTAAATCTTATTTAGGTATTAAAACTTTTATTGTCATATTTGCTTTTGCTATTTTAAATAAGTATCAAATTTTGATTTCAGGTGGAATCTATACATTGAATTCCTGTGAACAGATGAAAACTACTTTTCGCACATACCATGTTGAAAATTAAATCAAACTTTTTATTGACTTTTCACTCAGAAATGAATGTTCATTTTTAATAGTGATCCAAATATCTGGTTTTAATAATAACAACGAAATTTAATTTTAAAAATGAAGTTAGATGATAGATTGATGAGGCTTTATTTTATAAAAATCCCAAAAGTTCATCAAGTGTCTTCAGAGATGGCCGAATTTTACTAATTACATAGTCATCAATACTACATACATACTCTTTTAGTAGGCACATTTGTAACCTGAATTTGCCAAGTAATAATAACGGAAAAGTGCTAACAAATACCGAATATCTGAAATAGCAAGATACATCTAATAGATGGTTTGGTTTGTCGCTCTTTGGGTTGTCTCGTGCATTCTGAACCACTAACAAACATTCATGCCACCGTCAAGATTCGAACCTGAAGTCTGTGATATCAGAGTGCTAGCCACTTAACCATCCAATAGATTTGTTTTCGATGGCAGAAGTGAACTAATTCGAATTTAACGTATTTTGATTAAATATGCTGAAATAATTTATGTTTGTGATCTTTTTAAAATTGTGAACCCAAAAGTTCATTTGATACGGAACCACCCAATAATTATACTACAAAGAGGATTCTTCATTGTAAAAATTTAGTTTCATACAAAAGTTTAGCAAAACAAATTTGTATTGAATAAAATATTAAAGAATGACAAATATTATTCGACTATTTATTGAGAATTTAATTAATTCTTCATTTTGTTTTACTTTTAATTTTACTCAAATTTTACTCCATAATGATTACAACAAATAACATGCTTGTATGATTGTCTTTTTCATTTAGATTATAAATAAAAAATAGAAAGGAAAATATAGCCATGATCTTTAATTTTCTCTCGATTTTCATTTAATACCATCTGCTTGTTTCTGAATAATTCATTAGTTTATTAATTAACCTTCTTACTACTTGTAGAAGCAATGAATTTTTTTCTTACTTTTTTATCACAGTCATTGATTAACACTTTTCAATAATGCCTTTTAATGTTTTTTTCATTTTGGTATTGGATAATGAACCACTAATTATACCAGTATTTAAAATTTATTATTTTAAATTCATATTTGTCGTTCCCTTTCAGTTATTCTGTATTTTACTTAATTTCTTCTGGCTATCATCATTCTAGATATCATCATGGCCCTTAATCAACAAATCTTCAACCAACTAAAGAAGAGGGTGTGTTACTCTTTTCTTCTTAAGAACATACATGTTGTGCTTTTAATTATATTACTACTATTATTTCACATGCTCTCAGTAGACATGTTACATCACTTACAATTTGTTCTCAAAGTGGAAAATAGCCATTAACATTTTGAAAATTGAAACAGTCTACTTTTCAAAAGATAAAAAAAATGTTTATTTATGGAATAACCCTACCCCCTATCCCTTTCAATAATGCAGTTAAATATTTGGATATTATATTGATCATGAATTAATCGGGTGTAAAACAGTAAAATCATCAAAAAAGGAAAAATCTATTCATTATTAAAGAAGAAAAATTAAAAGGTATCATATTTTCTAAATTTATAGAAACTGAAATTTCAGAAAGTGATCCAGATAAAATGGAAATTTAGTTTTCAATATGAAACATTTTCTATCTTTATAACTTATATAACATTTATATATTTTAAATTCAAATGCATTTCCACCATTAAAAATTCAAATGCATTGCACCATTAAAAATTCAAATAAATTTCAAATGAAGAAAATTTAAAAGGAAATTGCAAAGGAATCCATCAAATCAAACTTTTCTAAATAATTTGTCTTTAAATTCAAATGAATAACGATACAATGAAATCTATGTAAAAATCCTCCTCTTTAACACTAATAACTTTTGTATTTGATACATATTTTGATAAAATTCAAATGAAGGGCGGAGTTTTTTTTAAATAAAAAAATTATTTTATTTATAAATTTTTGCTGTTTCAGTTTTGTTGTTTCTTCATATTTCTCAATAATTTATTTCCAGAATTTAAAACAGTTTTTATAATTTATCCTCTGAAAAGCTTATAATGCTCATATTAAAATGCTTCTATTTTCATAAGTGGTTTAAAAATAAATTACACCTAATATTTTTTTGTTATTTAAAGGCTATTTAGAAACACATTTTTTTTTTCTGCATTTTAAATTTTTCCTACTTCTCGTGAAAATAAAAAAACCACAATTAGCTATTTAATATTAGCTCTTATTATTATTAAATGTTATTTTTTCACGTATTTATATTACTTTATAATTATACGTAATTTTAGCAGTTGGAACAAAGTATTTTATCAAAACATTAATTTCGATTCGGGTTATGGACAAAAGCTAACGCATTCTCAATAAAATGTGTTTACTTGATATGAACAACTTGTACAAAGAAGAAAGTAAACAAGAGAAACAATAATTTAAATTATAAAATGTTGAATTTTAAAAGTTTATGAGCCTGTATTTTTAGCGATAAAAGATAGTGAACAAAGTTTAAATATGAACGAAGACTTACAAAAAATATATATTGAAAAAAATACAAATTTATAGAAGGTTATCTAATATCTTTATTGCAAATTACAGGTACTATAAATTTTAATCAAATAATTTGCGAACTGTTTGTGACCTCTAATTGAAAGCATTCGTCTACATTATATTCTATTAACTGGCTCTTTTTTCAAGGTAGATGGGCGTCTTCCCATAGTTCCATAGAAAAAGAATCCTCTTTTCACTTAGTCAATTGCCAAAAAAATACAACCTTAAAGAACATTTTAGTGTCTTTTGAAGTGACGTTCGAGCCATATGAATTCATTTTCTGCGAATTCAAAGTGAGCTTCCGACTCGTGAGATTTTTACTATCTTTTTTTAGTGTATTGTACAATACCTATTTAGACTGTTTTCCAGAAAAGATGTGCCTATCTAGAAAAATGTATTTTCAAAAAGCAGAACTAGAGCGTTAAATTTTTCCTGGAGAAATTAGTATTATGTATTATTATAGTCTTTAAAAGAAAAATGAAAGTATTATTTATTATTAAAAATATTTATTATTATTAAAAAAGTTATTTTATGTTTCAGGATTTTCTCAGTCTAGTGTTTGAATTTGAGTGTTTCCACGCATTTATAAAATTTTAGTTAACCGAATTTTGTACAACTGTGTTAGTTTGAATGTAAGTGAAGAATATTAATTTAAGAGTAAATAATGTTAAGAGTTTAAAATGTAAAGGATTAGAATTATATTTTGATTTATTAGTTTCTATATTTAATGAAAAATATCAACTGAGAATTATAATACATAGATACAGGGTGATTATAAAAAAAACTTTCTCGCAATATGAGTGGCTAGCTATCAAATAGTGTGAAGAAACTGAAAACAATTTTGGTTTAAGGTATTTTGAGGTATAAGCTCAAGAATTATATGAAAAACCACAGTTAGATTCTAACAGTTACATTTACAATGACAAAATTTCGAAAATTTCAAATCGTAATACCTCAATTTTTAATTGATATATGATTTGTTTATGGAAATGCCGTAAATAGCATTGGAAATGCACCTTTAGCACGAAAACGTAGTGTCTAGACAGACTACTACTATTGCACCACATCAAATTATTCTGCTTAGAGCTGAGTTGCCCCATTACAATTTGGGAATGATGTGCGTAAAAATGTCTGATTGGGTTCTGTGATGACTAAAGTGGATTTAGAACCTCTACAAACATCCATGGCACCGCCGGGACTCGAACCCGAAAAGCCAGAGTACTAGCTACTCAACTATCAGACTCCAATTCTAGGCAGACAAAGAAAAAAAGTGACATCAACCAATAAGCACAGAGAAGAAACAGAAAGCAAAACATTTTAATGTGTTTCACAAATTTTCTACACGACCTCCATCACACACGGTGACACACGATCACACTATGACACTTTGCTTGCGACAGATGGTAGATAGCACTAAAACAAGTACAATGACAAAAGGAATCTGTTGAATCTGAAATCTGATGGGTTTTTCAAATAAGAAGTAATTTGGGAATTAAATGCATACACTTTAGATTTCAGGTATCTCCCTATTAGAAACCTATTGGAGGATTTGAGGATCTTGGTGGCCACAGAAACGTAAAATGGCCAAACATAATTCTGTCACCAAACTGTTGCGTTAAGAAACGTTTGACGGAAGACATCACATGTGGGTGGGGGCACTTGCATTCACTCAACTTCAGATAAAGCATTTTTTTTTGCAGCGATACTTGAAATCTAAAGTGTATGCATTTACCATCTGACAACCAACTATATAAGATTAACTCTGGCCCACCTTCTATTGGTTTGATATCGTAATTTTTCAAATAAATTATGTATTATTTATGCCGGTCTCGAAATTTCATTTTATATATTTACTGGCATTGTCTAATATTTAATGGAGCTAATCGACCTCGAAATGGGCTAATAGCCTGTACTTGACAACTTAGTAAGTTTGGAAAACATGAAATTCGTCATGGGTAGTTAATTAAAGTGAAAGGGTGAGAAAGTTATGCATTATTTAATAATAAGCAAAACCAAAATAAAGATTTATTTGAATAAAATTATTCAAAAATTAAAAGGAGGCCTTTTATCACTGATAATCAGTGAATATCTTTTAATATCTTGTATTTCAGTGTTTTTAGAAAAAATTAGATTACTGAAGTACTTACTAGAATGTTTTTCATGAAAATTTTAAGAACAGGGAGCTTAATGGAGCATGAGGGATTTCTTGGTTCCTCATAAAATCTTAAATGCAATTTGTCTATTAAATTTTGCTGTGTTTCAAGGAACTTCATATTCTAATTGTCTGCATAAGGCCACACAAGGCAAAAGTGTGTAATTGAGAATTTAGGATAGAAATAAAAATTCGATTAAATTAATAGAAATTCTTTCTGTTCATCATTAAATAATATAATTTTAATTGAATTTTTGCTATTAATAATATTTTGCCCTGCATTTTTTTCCCTTGCGGTCCATATGAGATACATTAAGCCCTATATAATAAATGATGAATTGTGAACAATTTGGACCAAAAACGCATTGTTTGTTCGCATTGAGGATGCTATTTTGGATCACGTATTGATTTAGGTCTTTGAAAATAGCTTCACTTTACTGATATAAATAAATAAATAAGTAACAACTTGATAATAATTAAATTTTTGATTTCAAAAACACACACACAAATATATATATATACATATATATTTGTGTTCATATATATTTCAAATATATATATGTATACATATATATTTGTGTGTGTGTGTAGTCAAGTTTCACATTATTTATTACATATATATTTTAAACAATATACATATATTTTATTCAAAATACAAATTTGCATTTTTATTTAGAGTTTAATGACAGCAAAACCTCAAAAATAGAAGGCAATTTCTTTTTAATAAAATATGTCTAGACAAGAGTACAGGATAAGTGAGTCTTCATCTAACCTCGAGAATCAAGCCATATTATCTCTCACAGTTAGTTACAGCTGTTTGAAAATAGTATCCACAAAAAATTCCTTTGATGCGCGGGGAAAAAAGACCCTGTTTGAAGCAGAGCGAGACCTTTTTGCCTTTTGGAGGTTCCTTCCAAAATGTGACAAACTGAATGATAATCTGTTAGCGAGAACAACTCGCAGTCTCAAACTCTCGACTGGATGTAATTTTAAACGTTGAGAATTATCTTCTCTCAAAAGCCAAGAAGCCCTTTATTTTCCGTAATTTGATAAGATAATTTAATTTATTTAATAAATTAATTTTAATTTAAGATAATTTGAAAATTATTTAAGGAGATACTTAGAGATTTAGTACAAAAATGATATGATATGGAAGGTATCTTTTGGTGAATAAGGTGGATCGTATAAACGTGTATCAGGTGTGTTGTTGTCTCTGCCAATTCTAATGTTATAACACTCGTTGTATAGAACGATCTTTGAGAAAGTTCTGCATTCTTTCAAAAAAGCAGTGTAACTTCTCCTGCCACTGATGAAATAATTTTTTTTTAATTAAACTATCCCCAATGTTGCGATTCTCTCATACTTTAAACATCTAATTTTCTCTTGCGTGATGGAAGTGATATTATGTTTGCATATGTGAAGCAATATGATATTACGCTTTTCAACTTTGATTAATAAGAAAAGCGTATTTTGAATTTTAAATACATTTGTTACCTTTGATATTCTAAAACAATTATTAGAATATTCCACTTTAAGCCAAGTTCGATTAAGTGATCTATAATTTCATTAGAACTAGAATCCGCAGGAAGTCCTTTAAATATGACCTTTAAAGATATATCGCTCATTGAATTCTCCAAAAATTACAGATATTTTTAAAATCAATTTTCAACCACGTATCTAACAACTTTAAGTTGTAAAAGAATTTTAATTTGCATATTTGCCTCTAATGCAGATATTCTTTTTACGTGTATTTTGTGATTTTAATGAAAATGTTCTTGTTTTTTTAGTTGTGCAATAGCAAAATTTCTGATTTTTTTTCTTTAATTTTTAAAAACCAGTTTAAATTCTTTTTCTAATCTCATGGAAAAATACCACAGTATAAGAGAAATAAGGCGTAGATGTATCATCTATTAAAAAGATGATGACTGAAAGCATATTCTACGCGAATTTATATTCTAACATTGAAATTTATATGGCTGGTATTAAAAAAAATACAGATATACTTGTTTTTCTTATGTATCTCGATTTTGCTGCAGGAATAAGAAATTAAGATTTAAAAAGTTTAAATTAGAATTTTAAATTTTACATACTTACGTAAGAAGTGTAGAGATAATACGATAATTGAAGGTGATACCAGAGTTCATATTGAATTTGTTGAATGCGTGGAATATGAAATTGGAAACTTAAGTTTTAAAATTATGAACACTGTTCCGATATATCATGAAAATGGCATTTCAAATTCAAGATTTGCAATTATTCGGCTCTATGTTTGTTATTTTGTATCTCATTAAGAGATAATTGTGATTTATGCCAAGCGAAAGTAAGATAAAGTTGACCTTGAATAATGTATAAAAATTTTTTTTGAATAGGCCCTAAGCAGATTAAAATCATTTTAAACTTTCAAAACGCGCATAACATCATTAGGAATCTCAAATCAATTACAAAAAAAAATAATTGGAAAGATATTTAACTTACATCTTTTATTCTATGAATTATTTTTATGCTGATAAAATTCACTTAAATATTATGTTAAGAAGGTAAGATATTTCGTAAAATTCAAAAACTTTTAAATCTTGATAAATAAAAATAAGGACAAGAAACATGGAAATATAGTTGAAATAAAATGTTTGGTTGTATTATTTGCCAAATTTCATATCGACAATTTAAATAGTTTCTTCACTTAAATTTAAAAAGAAATAACATCTTATAAGCTAACATTTATTCTATTATTTGTTTAATAATTTAAAAGCGGTTTATGAATTTTCAATAAATTTGTAAATTCAACAAATTGATTGGAAGGCATATTGAGGATAAGCGATGAATAAAAGTAGAACCAAATATAGTTGCTAAAACTATAAACATATTTGATGAGTAAATTACTATTCTAATTGTTAATAACAATGCAATGTCATTATAGAGTGTTTTGCAATATATCAAACCTATTTCAGGAATTTATCAAGAATAAAAGGATTTGATATACGTTTGATACTTACTAAAATTCACTAACAATTTTATTTCAAATAGTTTTCAACCCTATTTTTTTTTCACACATAATTTACTTTTGTTACGATCCTGTGTTCCGATCCAACTTTTTTAATATTTCAAAAAATTTAACTGTTTTATTTAAAATGTTCATTTATAAATGAAGTATTATGTACAAAATGAAAAATTAAAATATAAGGAGCAACAAAATTATTTTGTTTCATTTACAAACAAACCAAAAATGGTGTTTAAAAAATAAAAAGGAATTCTTAATGAATGTATAATGTATTTTCTTAAAAAAATATATAAAAAGAAAACTTAAAAAATTTATATGTTATAAAATATTTACAAATTGTTAATATACTCTTTCGGAGTGTTAATATTTCAAAACTTTACAATTATTCTACAAAAAATTTTTAAATTTCTACAATTACACTTCAAACTCACACACAATTTTATTTTGATTAAAAAAAAAAACTTCCTAATTTGATCTTTTTTCCAAATATTTAACGTAGAACAAAGAGCTTAATTTTTTTTAGTGGACTAACTGGTTAAAAACAAAATGCAAAACGCAAGCCATAATTAATCTAAAGTGATTAATTGAAAGTTCATGTACAATTTAAAACTCTTGCTCTATCATCCGTATATGTATTTAGCATATTCAATTAAACAGATATATTTAATATGAGAAGATTTCATATTATTTCCTGTACTGTAAATTGCTTTTTCTTGGTTAGTTTTTTCTGATATTTAATTTTGTGTAAATGAACTAGAAATATAACTCATCATTACTGAAAACAATTTGTTAGACAGAATTAGATTTTGACTTAGCACTTTGATGAAGAATATATAAGGTGCTATCAAAAAGTTTTCGTTTGGTTGCGTTGCTGATTCTTGTGGCATTCGTTTATTTCCGAAGTGTGGGAAAAATGCTGAAGCGTTAACAATGGCGTTGTTAGTAACAAACAATACCAACGTGCTTATTGATTTCAAGGATCCAGGTGCCTCCATCACTGGGGAACGGTATTGAGAAACGCTGGAGAGATTACGACGTGCAATTAAGGTAATGATAACTACGAATTATCAGGAAAACTTCCAATATCTAGGAATCCGTGGTGATTCTGCTTCATGACAACGCATGCCCCTATATTTCAAATTTCGAAAAGCAGAAGTTACACTCACTAAAGCAGGGTACGTTTGTGCACGCGCCAAACAGTTCATGCGATTTTCACGCCTTCGGCCTTAAAAAAAGTCCTTGAAAGATCGACTATTCTTGTCTAACGTAAAAGTACATCAGGTAGTTTCGCATTTCTTCAAGCAGCAGAAAGTGAAGTTTTACAAATGGAGCATATTGAACCAGTTGAAGCAGTAAGATGATTGTCTAAATACTCAAGGCGATTTTGCATGATTAGCATAAAACTGTACAGCTTTCGAAAGGAAATTTTTCGATTGCCCTTTATATATGTAGTAGAATGATCGATGATTTTGAGAATTAGCCAACTCCCACAAGAGCAGCCGAAAATTCTCGAATTAACAAAATTATTGTTTGATGAGCCAGGAAAACTTCCGAAATCACAAGTACAGCTGTAAGAAACATTGGTGGTGGTCGACCAAGAAATGATTAATATATCATTCTGCAGAAGAAATAGTTCGCCATCATTCAGCGGCAGTATTCTCAACAGCTGATTACGACAAAAAACCGAGGTGGGAAGGGTTTACTATAACCAGATATCTTCATAAAAATGATATATTGCTTGCTGTCCTAAGCACTGCATCTCATTCACTGGAGGCGACTTCATTCACTCATAGGCGACACTATTTCGGATGATATAAGGAACCAAACGACTGGGAATTTCATCAGCTGCATGTTCTTTACAAATAAGAACCATTTTAGCGTCACAATCGATTTTTAACACCAATTGATATTGAGAAAGATAGGGCTTACCTAAAGTAAAAAGCAAAGGAGGTGAAAGGTAGGAAGAAGATTTATCTCACTAACCTCAAGTAAAATTACTGTTACGGTGGTTATAGCTTTGTAGTAGTAAAGGCATTATTATGGACGAACAGTCTCAACTACAAATTTTCGACGGAGTTATTGTTACCAGATATATCTGATTTTCACCCAAGTCCGTCTGCTTCGAAGTGCCATCGGTACAGACTTTGTTTATATGGACCATAACGTCATGTCCCATCGAATTCGAGCTGTTGAGGAGCTCATAGAAGGTCGAAATATCGTTAGAATGGATTGACAAGCATATTCCCCAGATGTAAATCTCAATGTATGGAATGATTTCGGGAAACTCCTTGTAGCATGATTGTATCCTCCGAAGAACACCTATTAACTAAAACACATGCTCATTGATGAATGAACAGTTTCCCCCTAACAACTGTTAGATAACCCGATGCCTTTGGTATAGACGACGCGGAGAAGGCGATGCAAGAGATGTCATATCCATCACTAAGAAAAATCAGTTTGCTATTCTCTTTCATTTATATCAACACAATTTTTCAGATAAATGTTTGATTACATACTATATGTGTTCGATTCATTTTAGCAGTAGAAAGCTTTTTTTATTCTTAAAAGATACAAAATACTGTAATTGCATTCTGAATTTCATGTCTCTTATGTGATTTATTGTAATATAAAAAAAAACTTCAAATGGACTTCTAGAAACCAATTGTTTAAAAATGCCATTGGATTTTTTTTTTTTTTAATTTTAAATTTTAAAATAAATTTAATTGTTAATTAATCATTACACTTTTAATTATGCTCTTATTTAATTTTAAATTATTTTTTTTAAATTTTTCTTCATTTAGTGTGTGCAACTGTTTTTTTTATTGACTTATTGTTTGATTTATTTCAAATTCAATAACTTATTGCTTATTTAATATTCTGTTTTGTCAGTTAACTAAAATATTATTAATTTAAAAATAATCTTAATTTTATAAAATTTAGTAAATTTTCAGAAACAATTTATTTCGACAATTTATTTTTTTTCTTTTAGTCTATATTGTAATTTAAGGCGAACATATTTTTTTTTAATTTCTAAAAATAAAACTTATATCATACAAGACAATTTCTTTAATTAAATAAAGGTGTCGTTAATTTAATTTTGTAAATATTATAATACATATTTATAATATGTTTACATATAATATATTTAAATATATTATTATAATATATTTTTTGATATTTTTCAATTTCCAAACAATTTTAATTTGATAAATTTTACAAAAAAATTATCCTCGCGAAGTCCATTTTAAATATTTATTCATATATAAAAATTTTTTGGCTTTAAATTGTGAAAGTATTATTTTAATTAACTTACTGTACTTTAATAAAGTCGTTATTATTTTTTTTTAGAGATTACTTAGATTTTGCCAAGATTTACTAATTAGAATTAAGAAGATTTTACTCATTAAATTTTTATTGTAAATCAATGAATAATATTTATATAAGAATAAAATTATAAATATAAGCATTTAATTACAACTTACATACAAAAGAAAACGTATCTGTAAAAGTAGGCAATTAGCATGCTGCGGAAATTCTCCCTAATAAGCCTCTAGATTAGCGCCACCAACTTCGACGCATACATTCTTTCTGACTAATCTACATTCGTTAAAAGTTTAACTGATAGGGAAATGATAAAATTAAAAACAAATAACTTAATAAAAAAGCTCAAATAACTTTTTTTCCTTTCCTAGAAAAACATACTCCATTTTACAGTGATCCCAGTAGTTGAACGTTGTGTATTTAGGTATTTATTCTTTGCTAGAAGAACAGATTTTCAGGGGAAAAAATAACGATGATTAAAAAAAATAATAAAAAAAGCTTTTTAACCGTTTAGATTTTTTAAAGAGCAATGCTTTTATTTGTCACAACAATCATTGAAATTCACTTCGTTTGATTTCATCATTCCTGAATGAAGGCAAAGAAAAACGACCCCGGTAACCCTTATCATTGTTGCTTTAGTAGCTAGTGATAATTTCACATTGCAATCATTCTGTAGTGATACTAGTTATCCACAAAAACTCATTTAGCGATTCTAAGAAGATTTCCCTAAGTGGCAATAGTAGCAAAAATAACAACAGTAACTAGATTTTTCTGTGATGTGACTTTTTCCCACGGCTTTTGCAATCAATGCAGAAAAAAAGGCTTTCATGATTTTTATTAGATAGCAGAGATGTTTTTTACGATTAGACAGAATAGATAATTACGGTTTCCCATAAGGATTAGTAGAGACACTATAAGGTTTAGAATAGTAATTTCATTGCAATAATATGAAACGAATTTGAATCCATAAAACAATATTGAAATTGCATTAAAATGAAATTGTATAAAAAAAAAAAAAATTGTGATTTAAGTGCAATATTTCTTACAATATAAATTATTTAATTATAATATAAGTAAAGTATACTGACAGTATTTGTCACATATTTTACTGTTACTCATATAGTACAGTTTTTTTTTTCTTTTTAAAATTCAATTAAAAATCAGAAACTCTGAAATTACTTCAATCAATCAGTTTCAAAACATTGTGAAGTTTTAATTAAAAATAAAAAATAAAACTTTTTTTATAAATTAACCTGCGCTTTACCGATACATCACAAGTTGTTAAATAAATTTTTGTAAGCTAAGAAAAACAAAAAAAAGTTATGAGTTTTAACGTCAATTATTTGACTCTAAGACTATTCAAAACACGTGTGTTTGAACAGCTTATTATATCAGTCGGCAGTATAGATGTTTCCCAAATGTCGTAAATATTTATTATAAGGAATTATTTGGTAATTATAAAAATTGATGAAAACTAATTTATTACGGTTTATGTTAATTTTGTACTTTTTTCCCCTCAAAGCATACTTTCAATATTAAATTAAATTTTATTTTAGAAACATTTGATTGGATTGAACATCAAAAGCCCGTAAGCAATTAAAAAATACAATTTTTAAAAAATTCCTTGTTGAATTTAAATTGCAATGATTACCCCCAAATTTTAATCTAGTTTCATAAGCACAAATAAGTAGAAGTCAGAGTTATAAGACAGAAGTGTATCCGTTATATATAACATCTAGTTTAAAAGCACATATGGCTTATAGTTATCCAATATGCCAACCTTTTTATAAAATAAGAAATAGAGAAAAAAAAGCTTAGGATCCATTTTCTTACTTCACTTTTTTACAATAAATCCATAGCTTGTTTTCCAAATGCATTATTTTGACAATGTATTTAACTCTTGAGTTAAAATGATTATAGGTTACAACTATTCCTAATATCTTTCCAATTATTACCTATTTACTATATTCATAAAACGATATTAACAACTTTTTACATTTCATTTCTAATTTATAGATAAAGATATGGCATTATAGCAGAGAATGAATAATTTTTTTTTAAACAATAAATTAAATTACATTAATAAATATGCTATAACTTGCATGCTTTTTTTACCAACGAAAATATTTTTAAACAAAAAATAGTGGGTAGTATGTCATACTGAAAAACTATATTATAGTCATTATAGCAACACATTATGTAATGGAAATCAATTAAATTGCTTGAAGTGTTTTTTTAAAAAAAATAATAAAAATTATAAATCTATCAAATTTGGAAAATTCTGATGAGTTGTTCAGTTAAATGGAATTTTGATTTAAGTAGAAAACATTCGAGAATATATTAAATATCATATATAGTTTAAACTACTGAATGGTGAAAAATTAAAACATCGCATTAAGTATGTTTTAAAAGAATAAGTTAAAATGAAATTTATTTTAAGTCCTCGCAGATATTTTTTTTATTCTGTACAGTTATAGATTTCAAACATAAAATTAATTCTAGTAGTTTCAATATTCAATGAAAAAGTTATTTACAAAAAATCACAAGGAAAAATCATCCATGTTTTAAATTTATTTTCAATATTTAACGTTCGATCATGAATCTGAACTTTAAATTAAATTAGATTAAAAATATTTAAGCTTTCTGATAAATTGTGAAATAAAAATAAAAATATAATTAGTTAAAAAATCTAATTAAATTGTGTACTAGAATTTTTTTAATAACTTTTAATACTTTATGTTTCATACATTAAATATTAATACAAAATATTAATCACACATGTGTATTCTCAGTACTCACACATGTGTATTCAAAGTACGCGATTGAAGTAAAAAGAAAGGGCAAAATGCATTGACAAATTTTAAATGCATGAAAAATCGGGAAGCATATTAAACTTAATCGAATATACCGCGAAATACTCATAATAAAGAATTGCAAATATAAAAAGTTCCGAAATTACACACCTTTTTTTAATATTTATTAACATTTTATTTTAATACAAAAGATTTACAAACGTTTTTGAAAAAAGTTTGAAAACAAATTAAAAGAACCAAACAGAAGCCAAGCAATTATTATATTTATAAAGATTGATTTAAAATTTCCTGTATTCGAAAGGTTCGCATTAGATTCATATAACGTATTGCAAAAGCAAGATTGTAAAATATATAAGTTTCAGATATAAAACCACCAATAAGAGTCCCTTTCGGCTAACTAATTCGAACAGACCAAACTGCAAGTCACAAACTATAATTTGTAAAATCGAAAAAAACATTGCTTGATGCTAAATAAATACACTCACTCACACACACACACACACACACATATATATATATATATATACAGAGAGAGAGATATACGTGTCTTTGTATGCAGAAATTATTCAGGTATTTTTGTAATAACATTCACTTATTCCATGAAATTGAGTTATAGGAATAAAACAAATCTGACTGGAAAAAGTTCGGAACAGAGTTTAATCATCGTCTGAGCTATTAAAATATTTCTTTGCTTTAAAAGGTAAAAAAATAATTCAGTAGAAAAAAATACTGTAAAATTGTTTTAAAAGATAGTTTGCTGAAAGCAAATAAAATTTTATTAGAAAAAATGAGATTTTTCAAGAAATATTTAAATCGTTTTGTATTCGTAATTTTTTTAACATTGATGTTATGCGCTTCGTTTTTGCACTAAATTCTTAACTTTACAGGTAACCTGTAAATCCGCAGATTCCAATTTTTTTAAAGATTTTTATTTTTTGTTGGCATCTTATATTTTATAAGTCTATGGCATTACTAACTAATAATTAAGATCATTATATGTTTTTAGCTGCATTAAATTAACTAATGAGCTTTGATTCAAGGCAACTTGTTAAGTATTGGATAATTATTTTTTTTTAAATTATGTAGGAATGTATCGGGTGCCAGAAAGGCTTAGTTTTCTTCTTCTTTTTTATTTTATTTTACACTTGTTATTTATTGCTGATTGATGAAAGAGAAATATTTTTTTGCATTATTTGTGATTTAAATAATAAATGCTTTTTCCAAATGACTTTTTTTTAATTTAGAAAGAAAATTAATAATACTAAATATTTATCAATTTTATTCTTTTAATAAGATAATTTTCAATTAAAAATAATTAAACTGCTAAAATTGCTTTAAGTGAAATTAATAAATTCAGTTAAATTTTATTAAAATAAGACATTGATAATTACGAAAAAATATTCCAAATTATTATGTATAAATTCTTATTAATTGGGGGGGGCATTTTTAAAAGCGTATGATTTTAAATGAATTACAAAGCAATTCATTTTCTTCTCTGCTGCCTATAAAGTGCCGAGTGCCCTCTTTTCCTACTCCTCTAAATTGTTAACCTTACTCTTTTTGCTGACATTAAAGAAAGACCTCCAGACCACCATTCCAGACCACCAGTGGGAACTAGTGGTCAGTAGGGAAAAGAAATTCTCCCTGCAGGATTTAGGAAAGTGGTTGATTTTCTCTTGTCATTGCTCTTGGGTAACTGCGTTCCTCTTTTTCTTATATTAATATACTATTTTTGTTATTTTATTTTTGTTCATTTAGTATTTTACTAAATTCTAAAAATGCTCAAAAATATACTGTTTGGATGAGATTTTGTTTTAATTATTAATCGAAACAAATTCTAACTAACTAACTAAAATAACTTAACAAAGTTAAGCTTAGTTATTTGCTTCATGTATTGCCAAATCAAAATTCATTTTTAAATTATTCATTTGTAAATAAATTATCTAAATAATTCTAATAAAGGTAATATATTTAGTAACTTAAATTGATTGTTGTTAATTTAATTATAAAATGTGTTAGATTTTGTGCTTAAACTAATCCACATTTCATTATAGGCTCCTATTTTTTTTTTTTCCTCGCATTTTATAAATTAAGAATTATGTATATATTTATATTATTTTAAATTTAGGAGGACTTACCGATTATAGTCTTTCTAGCTTTATTGTAATACAGATTATGTATGTTTATCTATTATAAATCAGCTATTTGAAAATAATTATAGACTTGTCCTGATGATCGTGATGATAGGTATAATGTTTTAGAGTCATTATACCTATCATCACGATCAGCCTGAAACCATCTAACAAAACTGAAAAACCATCTCTCTTAATTTCACTTGCACAAACGCCATCAAAAATGATAGGCGGCATTAACCCTCTCGCTCAAATTAATCAACTGATCTTACTTAGTAATCTCCCGTAAGATATTGTACTCAAATTGTTCTCCGTTGTAAAAGAAGAAATTGTTACTTCCTTCTCATTCATTTTCTGAATTTGCGAAAATGCATATGACACCACATAAGTTACATCGAATATAAATATAAATATTGACGATATGTTGCCATTGTGATTATTACCATTCCATTTTACTCCATAAACTCTCAACAATTGGTACATAACATGACTTATGGTTATTGTAGTAATAATAGCCTCAGATGCATTTGGGGGCATTAAATATAAAAGGGGGCGAGGTGAAATCATAAAGAAAAGGCAATTGATAAAAACTTCATCAATGATTAAAAGACAGCAATAAATATTTATGGCTACAAAAACAGACAGTTACAGATTATCGTATGGCTCTATGGATAAAATAGATATTAGGTTAACATGAAAAAGCTTCTTTATAACTGCCACATTGTTATACTGTGCGTACTTTTTTTAAATATGTTTTTAGGTATTATATCAAATTTATATTTCTTTAAGGCTTAAATTTGTTCTTACTTTGATATTTTACTGGATAATTTCTTTTGAGACTTTTAAATTTTAAATTTTTTTTATGTTTGATATACTTATAAAAAATCAAATTCATGCATTTTGCTGTTAATCTAAGGCCTGATTGAACGAGCAATTTTTAATTTATTACATTTATAATACAATCAAATTTTCATTTTATACATGCTAATTATAATATTTATTTAAGAAAAATTTTAAATGAAATTATTTGAATTTTGAAAAACATTATTCTCGATACATAATTTAAAAGAGGATCTGATTAGATTCTTGAATGGTTATGAGGTGTTGTGTCAGTTATCTAAAAAATAAAATATTTCTGAAAATATATTTCATATAACTTACAGATAAATACCATAAATAGCCCCAAGTTGTTCCCGATTGCTTAAATGGCAAGATAATAATTTTTATTAATTGTGTAATCATTTATAATACTGTTCATCTTGTGAACACTGTTGCCATTATAAAAGTTCTAAGAATTAAATTTAAAAAATATACATAATTACTGAAAAACTAATTGCCAGTATAATGAAAATATCCAAATTTTCAGTACAATCATTTATGCATAATTCACCTATTTTTAACTGTTTGTAATTATTTAGCAAATCTATTATTACCAAATAAAACAAATATGAATTATAATTTGATGCTTTTTATCTGTTTTTATCAGGTTTCTTTTTATTATTGGCCAAATGTATTTTTAAATTTTACATATCAAGCTGTCAAAAACTATATCCTGTACAAATCTCTCAATATTTTGTTAAAGAAGATTCTCCATTAACAAAGAATTGGAAGACTAAAGACAAAGAATTTTTAAAATATGTTAATTAATTTTGGCACTAGCATATTAACAGACATAGCTTTACCATAATAAATTTTAAAATATATTGGATGAATTAAATAGAAATTTTAAAGGAGATAAAAACTTATATTTTTATCTTATTATAATAGACATTATTTGTGCAAACTTTTTAAAAATAATTATTGTAAAAAATGTAAAACTTTTTATTTATTTCTTATAGATAAATGAATTTTAATATCTTGTTTTATATAAATTTCAATAAGTTTGTTCATGAATGTTATAAAAATAACTTTTTTTTTTGTACTTGACGTATATGTTAGAATGTCTACTAATTCAACATGCATGCATCTATTTCAACTTATTCTGCTTATATATAATACCATAATATAATATATAATTATTTCAATATTTTCTACTTATTTTCTCTTCCTTTGTGTAACAAAATATTAAAAAAATACTATAACAATATTCATTTCAGATATTGTAGCATTGAAAAGCATTAATAAATTACATAAAGATTATAAATAAATAAGAAAAATAGTTAACTATTCTTAAATGATTGATAAATAGTAAAAAGCAGTAAAATTGTCACCTCTTAAAATGAAATAATGCGGACACAAAAATTACTATGGAATTAGGACAAGAGAAAAAGAAGTTGCTGCTGCAAATATATAATAAGCTCCCCTTCACTCCTACTATGCTATTCCCAGACTTATATTCCTACAAAGATAATAAAATTTTACAAGGATAATTCCTCTTCTAAACTTTCCTTCATTTTTTCTAAAACTTTTTCCCTTGCTATCTGTTATCTAGCTAGTAATTTTTCTCTTTAATGTCCCGCCTATTTTTTATTTCCGAGTTTCTCTATATGTTATGAAAATCAATCCCGCCGGAAGTATTCCATGAATCCTGTTTCGAAATAATCGCCAGTTGACCTTTATCTCTCCCAGTTCTTATTTCTAGTTTTCTCTCCATGGGAGGTCTGCTTGATTGATCTAACGTTTTCATAAAATGTCCTTGAAGTTTTTCGAAGGAATGTTCCCCTTTTTCGGTCCTTTTGGCTACTGTATAATTTCCATGAGAATGCAGGGTTCGGTCGATATGAAACATATATTTACAATATATTCAAATATTAAATTTTGGGACGGATATCTTTTAAATTACCAATAAAAAGAATCTTTATTCTTCAAATTGCAGATGATATTTTTGAGATGTGAATTGCAGTATTTATAACATTAATAAAAATTAAAACTAAACCTAAATCATATTTCATTAAGAATGTTTTTTTTTTTTTATTATTTTTTATAAAAAATGGTTCACATTTAATTGAAATCAAATGCACATACATATACTACTTATATAAATCATACGTATAAAATACTATTAGTAATAATAATGTTGTGCATTAACTTAAAATGTATCATTAAGAGTTTGTTTTTCTTTCCTACTTTAAAATTTTAATTAAAACTCACGAAAGAATTCTAAAAATTTTCAATAGGATCTTTACAAAAAATTTTCAACTGAATCGACTGCGTTAAGAATTTGGGTATTCGTAATGAAAAATTTACAAGTTAATGGTTAATTTTGTTAATTAACAACTTTTCATCACCCTCCGAGTGATTTTCAATGATGCCAATTATGTGAAGATCTAATTATAATTATCCTGACCCCTCCCTTTCACCCCCAAAAGTGACCTTTTTTTCTGGCCCACTGTATATACACTTCTTGTGTTTATTTAATGTCGCATCGGCTAATGTCAAAATGTGTTTTTTAGCATAAGGTTATGTGCAGATTGTTGCATGAATTTTTACTTGGAATGTGAAATTGGAAATATGCAGTTAAAATTTGTAAAGGCTTGGATATGTCTAATAAAAAATATGGATTTACTACCGAAAAATAAGAAGGAAGGTTTAGGTAAATAATGTTTCAGAAAAAACAAGAAAATTTTTGCTAAATGTTTTATGATTATTACTCGATTCTAAGGGAAAACTTAAGTAAGGAAGTAGAAAAAATGTCAATATTTATTCGGATAATTATCAAAAGTACATTTTAACACATCAAGCAAAATAAAGTAAACATTCTATCACTTTTTAAAAATTGATGTCAAAAGTGTTACTTGAACCAAAATTGAACGATTTTTGAAACAAAACTTGAATCTTTTGAGTCAACCTTTCATATATTATATTATATTTATTTAAAGGTAGATAAGCATAAAGCTCATATGTGGGGATCGGCGAATCCTCATGTTTCTGCACAGGTCGTGAGAGACAGCTCTAAAGTGAAAGGTTTGGAGCATAACAATGTTAACCAAAAGCTTTTCTTCACGGTTATATCATTATCACCGCTAGCATTTACTTGGATTTATTGGAATAATAAAATGTCCTTGATGTTGTCCATTGTTTATTGAATTTAATTAAAGATTTCAATCATGCATTATTTATCCATGATTCCAACGTATTATCCCTGATGCAACACCTCCTCAATGGGATTCCTTAGTTCCCAGACAAGAAATTTCCGACCGGATGGTTTGGAAGGACGTTACCAACACCTCGGCCTTCCTGATTTAAAATTTAGATGGCCTTAAAAATAAAGTACGTTATTACATAAAATCGAACAAATCTTAATGTATGTAAGTATTACACCCTTGTGAAATATCAATTACACCCAACGTGACATCCTTGTTTTGTATAAGTTTTATTTTTTTTAAAAGCACAAGACTAATTATATGATAAATTAATTTAAAACACATTTACAATAATTTTACAATGCAAAATGTTTAAACCTAAAATAAAAACTACGATAAAATAAAGTTAGATAATTTTTAATAATTTTAAATAAAAGAAAACTATTTAACATAATAAAAAAATTTCAATTTTTGATTCATTTCAGTTACAAGGCATAGTAGTTACAGAAACGAAAATGCGTGATAGCTACCAATGAAAGAATAATGTCGAGAAAAAGAAAATGATATTTTTCTTATTGATAGAAAGTATGCAAGCATCCAATATTAAAAAATATCATTAGTTAATTTTAGTTTAAGCTATTCTGAGGTATTTAGATGTTTTTTGCTTTTTTTTATTGATTTAGAATATTTATTCCCAAATAAATTTTCTAATTAATGTTTTCACAAATAATTTTAGGGTAATATATATTTGCTTCGCTACCTTATCATGAACTTCAATTTATATGAATATATATACTATTTTATATGAACTTTTTATACTTTAGTAACATGTTATACATTCAAAAATACAAAAGTTCTACTCTATTTTATTTTAAATTGAGAAATCAATTATTCAAAAAATTCTATTTTAAATAATTAAAATTGTGTGCATCTTTAATATCAATAAAATTTGTTAAAATAAATCGTCGGACACTTTTAAATTTTAAAAATTTTTATTTGGTCTCTTATTGGAATTTTTAACAAATTATAATTTAAAAATCAATAACAAAAGTTAGTGAATTAGTTATCAAGGTAATAAATTTATTTGCATTTAAAATTCACCTTCAAATTGAAAAAGAAATCGTTATATATTAATCAGATTATAAATCGTTTATAAAGTCATTTGTATGCAGCGATAGATTTTATCCAATATAGTGATTATTTTCATAAGAAAATACATTTTAAAGCATACAAATGTTTAGTTTGTATTTAAAAGCATGTAAATAAGGCTTAGTAGTAAAATTTTATTTCTTTTATCTCAATGAATCCTCAGTGATAGATTAGTGAGAATGAAATAATGTACTTCGGAACTTAAAAATATGCAGAAACAGGTTCTCTTCAATGATGATAATAATAATAAAAAGTAATAACTATATATCTAAAACAAGAAATCTAATATATATATATATATATATATATATATACTTACTAAAACTAAATTTCCAAAATAGCACTTCAAGTTATCTAAATCAATGTATCCATAACATATTTTTTTTCTATACTAAATGCTTCCAAAATTTTGATTGCATTATTATTTTTTTTTCAATTTTAATTTTTAATAAGATAAGATAAAAAGTTTATGGTTTAGTAATGAAATCATCGAAGTCATTTATAATTTTAGATTTTTTTATTTATCATAAATTGATATATATATTAATTATTAATTTTTAAGCGAGACTAATAAATAGGCAAAAAAATTAGCGAGACTTTCTGAGTACTGTTGTTCATATTTGACAATTCTTTCAAAAAAATATTAGCTAACGTTTTTTGTTTGTATAGTTTTTTAAATGACAAAATAATAATTAGAAGTCGAATATTTTTATGTAAATATACAATTTACATAGATTGCTATATTTAAACGTTATGAGCTATTTGTGCAGGGCAAGCAGCTTATTGTAGGAAAAAGTTACATACTACTTTTATTATGGAGAAATATTACTTAATGGGTATCATCATCAATCATGAATTCTTCTATATATAATGGAATGAGATCCTGCTAAATGTATACTTGTTTCTACGAAATTTTAGTAATTTATATTTTTGCAAATTGATTTCTTACCATTTTCCTTCTAATTTTTTTTTTCTTCTTATATTTAATTATTTCTGTTAATTGTTTTAAGATTCCATTATATTTAAAAAATACTATATTTGATTAAAATATAAATTCATACATTTTGTAAAGTTTTAATGCAGAAAAATTTTATTTTGTAGAAATAATTTATTTTTAATCCGTTAACAACATGCAGAAAAAAATAGAAAATAGTTTGATTTAATTTTAACATAATTTTTAAAAATGCAATATTCAAAAAGAAAGATGCACTGAAAATTTTATAAAGGACAGGTTTTGAACAATAAAATTATTTACAATGATATATATCAACACCATAAGCAATATACTTTAAAATTAAATAAATGATTTCTTTATTTAAATGTTAAGACTTGGGATTTTTCAAAAGTACATTGTACCAAACACAATTTTGTTTTTGTTTTCTTAACAAAGACTTTCTTTTTAGTTACCTAAATCGCTGATTCAATTTAAAAAAAAAATTTTTTTAGATTGATGTATTATTCATTTTAATGTTATGCAAGTCATCTTTTGACAAATAATATTTAAATATTATACTATAAAATATTTAAATTTGATTTGAAATAAATTTTTTTCGTGCATTCAGTTAGAACTATTTTTCTTATGCACATTAACATTAAAATTATGTACATTAATATTGAAAATATTTTATTATTATTCATTTAATTATAATTTAAAGTACTTTTTTTTAAGTATTTTAATTTCCATATGCTATTCCAGTCTGAAACATGTATTCTATAATTTAAATATAAGAAAGGAATATTACATAATTTCTAGTACATAAAATTACATTAAAAATATCTGTTAAAACTGATATAACGTTTGATTTTCAAAAAGTTGAATGAATAAATTATTATGAGATAGCATTTGTAAAAAATGGAAGAACTAAATGCTTTTAATTATGAGTGTATTATGATATTAGGAAAAAAAATGAGTTTGTGTTTTAATGAAGAGTGTGGCCATTCTTCACTTACGGATTCGATACTAATGTAATGTCTTCTTTGTGAAGAATGGAAATCCCTATATTCTGAACTATCTTGATGAGTGGAAGTAAGTAAGAAAAATCCATTTAGACGAAATACATGTTTAGGCATGATAATAACAATTTTAAAATTAACAATTTTTGTGAACTTAATTACAATCCTTTATTCATTTTTCCCTTTGAAAAAAATTCTTGCTTACATAAAAGATGAATTATGCAATTATTAAAGACTTTATTTTTGTTTAAAAATTCTATAATTTACATTAATGAAAAATTTTACTTTAATGATTTAAAATATTTACCACATAAAATATCAACAAAAAATTCATATCAAACAGAAATAAAACAATTAAAAATAGGTTAAAAATAAATAGATTACGATTTTTAGCGAAATTTTAACATCTTATTGCTGCTGCAAATGTGATAAAATAAATTCAAAAATTTCCAATATATTTTTTATATATCGCTTTATGTTTTGAAAGTGAATAATTAAAATTCTCCAAAATTCATAATTCTCAGGAATTTTGAGAGAGGTTTTTTCTTTTAGATATTACAAAATGTGTTATATTAAAAAGGATTTTGAAAATAATATCAATGATAATAATAATGACAATATTAAATGATTAACTTTCATTTTCATTTCATTTGATCACAACTTTAACTTTCGGGATAAAAATATATTTTTACAATCTTGTATTAAAGAATTAAATAAGAATCATTTGAATGTCAATAAATCAGTTTATTTATAGTAAAAAATCTCCTTATTTTAATAAAATTTTAAATTTATAATAAATATTTTCTTTTAAGCAAATCTATTTTTAAATAAAAGTCAAACAAAAATTTAAATTATTTTTAAAGACTACAAATAGTGTTTGTTATTGCATTACCACAAATAAATGTTTTATTTCACTCGATTTATCTCCATTATTAACAAACAGAAATAAAATTAATTGTTTCAGATTCTTTTATTTCCCCTTCCTCTATTGACTTGCACCTTTGAAAATATGCCATAAACGTTTCGGAGTTCGGAAGTAAATTTAAATTTAATAATTTAGTCAAATCCCATTTGATTCCAAGCAATACCTAATTTCTTCATGGGCACTTGACTAAGAGGAAAAACTTTTCCCTATTTACTGTCCAATGTAGTATCACCTACCTGTAATGAATCAGTCTAGATTATTTAAGAATATAAAAGGGTTGAACAGTAGTGTGTTTTTGTAGGAGGAGCTTAGCATGGATTAGCTTCCCAATTGGTTAAGAGTCGCTGGGGGAGTTTCAAACTGAACACGTAATATCAGTTGAGAGAAAAACAGGCAGAAATTCAGAATCCACTGTCGAGACGGTGGTTGGGTCTTAAAAAAAATGCGATTGCAAATCTTTTCTCATTTTCATTTTTTTCCCAATTTTTTTCCAAAAATTTCTCTCTTACATAAAAGGTAAATTTGCAATTATTAAAATCTTTATTTTTGTTTAAAGATTCTGTAATTTGCATTAGTAAAAATATTTATTCCACTACTAGTGATATAAAATCAAATTAGATTTCCTTTTTCTGAGTTGTAGCATTTTTGCAAATCAATGTATAATCAAACTTATATCTCGCTCTATGTTTTAGGAATAATATAATAGGAATTATATATAGGAATAATATATAGGATATTAGGAATAATATATAGGAATTTAGGAATAATATAATATAAGATGATAATGAATTCTTGAAATATTTTTAAATATGGTCAAATTAACCATATTACTACATTGCATGTATAAAAAATTGCATATATTTCGTCTTTCGTTGCGTTGGAGACAGCACCAATGATCACACTTCTCATATGTTTCCTTTTTCTTACAATAAGTGGATTGGAGTTTCTTCATTCAATCTCTCCACTATTGCTACACTTACATTTACAAAAAATCTAAAATCTTCCTCATCCGTCCAAAGACTAAATGGAATGGTAGTAGGCATCGCTTGTGTACGAGGTCTAATACCAAGTTATAAATACATATTTCTTGACTGCAATAATTATTCCAATATCATAAACTTTCTTATTAATATAATCTCCGCACCACTATAGATGATTACTTGAAACTTATGGCATACCACTTCTAAATCTATCCATTTACCCTACAGTAATTTCCCAATAAAAACTGCCATTGTTCATTTTAATGCTGACTTTTAAAAAACTTTTTTTCTCGGAATCATTCCAGTCTGTTTTGGTAACTTGCATTAGGGCAGAAAATTTTTTTGTGTCTCACTTTTAGGCATTTTTACTATGTAAACTGTTTAGCTGGTATTCGGCAGAAACGTAAAGTTGCACAGATAGGCCAACAACAGGGATCACTCTTGCCAGCGTGTCAGATGAAGGACGGTTACATTAGTTTATTTTGTATTTCTATTTCAATATACGAAGACTGTTGGTTATGAGAAGTAAAGCTTTGAAGCAATGGTGTACAAATGCGAAAATGAAAGTAATATTTTTGAAAGTATTTCATCAAATGCTGATAATATACAAAATATAAATATATCAGAGGTTCTACACAAGAATCTAACATTAACAATGTACTCAGAAAACAAATGATGTTAATAAAAGAATAGATTATGTAATTGTAGATGTGAACATGAACATACTAAGCAAACTGGTGCTGGTACAGTAATCTTCTTACAGTAAAGTAAAGTACAGTAAAGAAGACTTTACGGTATAAGTAAATTCTTCATTATACCGTAAAGTCTTCTTTATGTGCTGTTTTAGAGGAAAATGTGATTTTCTCACAAACTAAGAGGTGCATGCGATGTATGCGAATAATTGGAATATGAAGCATATAACTAAAAAAATTAATTTTAATCAAAACTTTGTAATATGTGTATATATAAAAAATCTCACCTCACTGAAAAATCCTCAGAATATTGTATACTATGAATCCCGTTAAAATTCCTCCAACTTTCAATCATTACGATCCTTTTGGTTCAATAGAAATAGAAGCAGCACATTTTGAAGTTTGAAAGAAGAAACTCATATATTATTAGAATCCTTTTCTTAGAAATAAGGGGGTATATAAATTCAATGAAAACTGCCATTTATGCAACACTGTTACATAACAGCTCTACGAATATCAAACCGTAACATAAAAAGTGTCTTCTTCGGGAAAAATTCTTTGTATTTTTTTCAAGCAGCATTAGTAAGATGTACATAGAATGCATATACACCCCTTATGAAAATTATTTTCTAAAACTTATGCAAATTTTTCAAAGCTATGTATCAAATGAGCTTTGAACACTGTATGAGATGCTCAACCAGAATTCAAATGAAAATCTGCTTAGTGTGATATGGAGCAAATATTCGAAAGAGTATTCTGCTTTGCTGCACACTGTTAAAATTGCAGTATTTTATGCAGTTTCAGAAATTAATCTAGGAACTTCTAATTAGTTACAGTGTACATTCAGAAAATGACATTTTTTAACAGGCATTCAAGATACTTTGCTATGAAGTTGTAGAAGTGAACATACTATCCAAATTGTTTGCAAATCTCGTCTGCAGCACATATAGGAAATCTTCTTTATCTGTTATTTTAGAGGGAAAATATGATTTTCAAGATTCAGTAATTTATAATTCAGTCGAAATACTTCTATGTTCGAGAATTTATAGGCTAAAAGGCTAAACTTGCTAAATGCATTAGGGGAAACTCTAATTTTTAAAAAGGAAGGACTTATAAGTAAACCTCGATCTTTTTCAATAATAAAGACATATTTTGAAATGCTATCAGAATATAGGTTTGATGAGTAAAACAGAAAAAACTGTGACAAAGATTTTTCTAGTTTTCTCTATTTCGATACCGTTTTAAAAACATAAAAAATTTAATTTTTTGGTATTGAAGTAATTTATATAGTATGAAATATTTTATGATTTAATTAATGAGACAAATCGTGTTTTTTATTTAATTTTAAATAAATTTGTAGAGTAAGATAATTTTTTTCTTATTTTTTTCGATCATTTTCATTTTATTATTTTGTTTTTTATTTACTGAAGTGTGTTTAAAACACCACAAGATATTTTGTATTGAAGATAAATGCATAAAATATTTTATATATGCTTAAATTTATACAGTTATACAATTTGTATAGGATTGCAGTCTCATGTATTTTTTTCTCCCACACAAATGAAAACTTTAAATATCTTTTTCCCATATTCATTTTTTCTTAACTTACATGTTTTGAAAATTCTAAGGCCTTTTTTCCGTATTTGAAGTAGAGGCTTACAATTTTTTGCACATATTCCTTATTATGTATTTATATATATATATATATATATATATATATATATATGTGTGTGTGTGTGTGTGTGTGTGATAAGATTATGAATAGAATAAGCATAGAAGCATTAATTTTCATTATATACCATAATGAATATACCATAATATTATATATTTTCATTATATAATTAAAAATTGTAGTTCACAGAATTGGGGAATATGATTTAGTAAACGTAAAAATGAATACTTAAAAAACTTTAGGGATTTAAAGAATTTCATTTTTTGTTAAATTTTAATTAAATTTGTAGTATTTAAAGATTTTGGCTCTAAAAATAGTTTTTTAAAAGAATATTGAAAAGCAACACAATCATAACTTTTTCATTATTCTAAAAATAAAAATAAATGTTAAATACCTGCAATGTTTTCCTAATGTTAGTCAATTATATTCGGCTAAACACTGTAATTCGGCACGAGCCCTGAATTTTGATTTGGGGAGAGGAAGTGGTAATTTGGTTCCAATGTAATTCCATAAAAAAGAGAACATTAAAACTAAGAAGTAGTGCGAAAAATATATAATTCAATTTCTAAAAAAATTACATAAATTATAAATTAAAAGTTAATCTTCTTTTTCCTTCTACCAATCCAATCAAACTAGGCCAGGGATGGGTAAACCTTTTCGGTCACGGGCCAAAAATCGAAAAAAAAAAAAGTTTGGCGGGCCAAGATAAATTTTTCTAAAATTTTAAAAACAGTATAAATGCATTACAATTTAAATATGTTAATGAGATGAATGCGATTTCATTTTTAAATGTTCCTTATAGTGAGGTTCGAAGAGAGATGGACTGATTCTAAGGAACGAGGCTAAAAGCTCGTCTGTCAGTCTACTTCTGAAATATTTCTTTCTAAGGTTCATAGTTAAAAACACTTGTTCGCATATATAAGATGAAGCAAACATAGCACTGATTTTCTGGGCGTCAGATATTAAATTTGGTAAATTTACTTTCGATAATGATTTGTAAAAGTCTAACTTTGGCATATTTAGAAACAACTACTTAAGATGATTGTTAGATTGCAACTCAATTAATTCAACCTGCAAATCTGACCTCACTGCCTCGCAATTTACGTTGAAAGACATGGTAAAAATAACCAATTCTGTTTGAATGGCACTAAATTCTTGAAATCTGTGTTCGAACTCAAAATGCGGTTTTTTCAAGCCATCTTCATAATTCTTAAGCTTCTCTTCCTTTACTGAGGGTATTGAATTTAACCTCAGGAAATGAGACAAGTCGTTCTTAGCTAGCTGCCCAGCAAACAGATTAGGTTTTAGTTTAAAAAGCTTTGAGATGGGCCCAGATATCGTCGATAAATTGATTTTTCCCTTGTATCTTGACATTCAAGTTGCTCATATGACAAAGAAGATCTGTGAAAAATGCAAAGTCCGAAAGCCATTCTGTATCTTCTAACATTTCGCACTTCGCTGAAAACAGTTTCTCATGGAAGAACGACACAATGTCGTCTTTCAGCTGCCAAACCCTCTCGAAAACACATCCTGCACTAAGCCACCTTACTTTCGTGTAATACAGTACATCAGAGTATTCAGATTGCACGAACTGAAGAAAATCTCGAAATTGCCTGTGAGTAAGCCCACGAGATCGAATAGTATTTACAAGCTTCACGACTGCATCAAGCATTGATTTCATATTCAATGCAGATTTACACAGAGCATCTTGATGTATAACACAATGTAGAAAAACAACATTGTTTCCAGGACAGTTTGGAATAAATAGTCCAAGAAATCCAGATTTTTTCCCTGTCATATTTGGTGTTCCATCTGTCGTAATATTGCATATATTTGTTATAGGCACTTCCAAAGTTAAAGTCTTTCCTGAAATTTACGAAAAATATCACATCCCGTTGTAGTTCCCTTTAAAGAACGCATGCGCGCCAGTTACTCGATAATTTCAAAGTTCTTATCAACACCTCTTATAAATAATACTAATTGAGCAGTATCATTTATATCAGTGCTTTCATCCATAGCCAATCTTTGACTCTAATTGTGATGTCAAATTTTTATCGATGGCTTCAATTCTAGAAGTCACCGTTTTTCGAGATAAATAAATAAAATTTGTCTCAAAATAATTTTCCTTGTCTGGACATAAAACATCATAAACTTGAAACATGCGTTGTTTAACAAACTCTCCTTCATTGACAGTTTTATTATTTTTAGCAATATTGTATGCTACAATGTAAACTGCATGTGCGGCTGCTTCTTCGATACTGTTTACCTTCTTGAAAAATTTTGTGTTCCTGATAATTTTTTACAAGGACTTTCTGCATTTTGTTTTCTTTCATATTCGGACATTGCTTCGTAATTGGAATTCTTATGCTTAGATGTGAAATGACGGAAATGTTATATTGTTTGAAGACTGCTAGAGCTTCAGTGCAGATGAGACACACTGGTTTATCTTTTACCACTGTAAAAATATATTTCTAGGTTAATTCCTCAGTAAAAGCACGGCACTCTAAATCAACTTAAGTGGCCATTTTGGGGTTGAAATGTTTTACGAATAACCCAAACAAACCCTAGCTACGCTATACTTTTAATAATTTCACCACTATTCACAATGATGCTATATGCCCGCAATCTTTCTATTCGGGATCAATAATATTAGGATTCGCGCCAAAAAAAAAAGCCACTGGCTGGAGTTTAAAATGTGCAGTCTGCCACGTGTGAAGTATAATTCACTTTTATTGGATTCCCATATGTCTGTTCCCCGAGAAAGAGATAATGCTTGTTGACGCCAATTTGCAGCTATAACAAACAAAGAACTTCCACTTTAACACTTTACCTATTGAAAGCTGTCCGTGCTTACTATTTCCGTCAATGTATGATTTGCAGAGCAAAAATAGAGAAAGTAAAAAGATCATCAGTCCTTTGAAAAAAATGAAGAAGAAAAAATATTTAATCAAAGTAGAAAAGGAGATGGATATATAACATATAAATATATATTTCTTTTAATTTGTCTCGGTCCGGCAACTTAAAATTCTATCCGGCGGGCCGTAGTTGGCCCATTAATGAACTAAGTCATTTAGACGTTTTACCCAACTGTGTTTCTCAAATAAGTGTTCAGACTTCTTAAAGATGAAAAAAATCTTTAATTTACGCACGATGTCACTAGTAAGGTTGCAAATAATTTTAATAAGAGACTTATAATAGCACGACGCCTAATCGGGACCAGTGAGATTATTCATTTATCGCGCTGACCCCGTTCCCAACACAGCGACGTACTACAGCATCATTTCATACGAGATACCTTCACAGCTTTCATACTGCACAGGAATTTCTTACTCCCCCATTACTCAGAAGTCTCCTATATCCTGACGAGTCATCATTATTTACGCTCCCAGTGGCGATGGTTAGTTTCTTTATTAAAGAATTAAGCATAACCAGCTGAAAGTAAACCTTTATAGGAACTCGAGAAACTAAAATAAATAAAATGTCATTTAAGTATGTATTTTTTTCCCTCAATAGAGCATTTGTCGAGTTGACATGTATTTGAAAATATTTTTTTGTAATGTACAACAATTAATAATAATTTTGTGGTAATTCATGTACAAAAATAATATATATAAACGTTACTTTTATACTGAAGCTTATAAAAAGTGTCGACGCGATCAATAAAAAGGCAATAGGGAGAGAGAGTAAAAAAGCAAAGGAAAAAGAGGACAAAGAGACACTTCCATCAAAGGTCTAATCTGGTAGAGAAGATAAAATGGTAATTTATAAGGCAATTTGAAAACACGAACGAACATGAAAACAAGAAAAAACGAACTCCAGTTATCAACAGTGAGGGGCGAATGGTCCTTCGGGGAGGGGGGGGGAAGAACTGCGATTGCTGAGATATGAAAAGAATGATAGAAATGAGAATTGTGACTTCACAATTCTCATTTCTGTCAATTGAGACACAATCCCTCAGTGTGAGAATGAGAGAGATTGTGATCTCTCATTGTGAGAATGAGCGATTGTGTCTTTCAGCTAGAGAGGATCCGCTGTTCATCATCGGCTATAACTGCTAAAGTTAAAAACCACAACCCAAATCCCCCTCCCCAAAATGGACATTTGACTGAATGACACCGAAGGAGATGACTTAGTTTTCCACGACGCTTTGTCAAAACTGCGAGTTTTATAACTTTTAATTTTCTTTACTTAAGTGGTCTTTAAATTTTGTCAAAAGGAACCCTAGTGATTATAAAATTATTTCTAGGAACCCGGGATCATAAACACTAGAATATTCATGATCTTGGAATTACATATTAAGAAAATCGTTTTAATATTTTCTATTATGTTATAATAAATGTTAAAAACGTATTACAAAACGAAAAACAATTAAATTAACAAGCAAATTAAATTAAAATGTTCATTTGGATAGAGAATCAGGAAATTAAATTTTCCAGTCTATTTGTTATGGCATTAAAAATATTCTATCATATAATTTAATTTCGTTTTATATCATTAATGCTAATTAATTCTAAAATTCCCTTTATGATCTGTTAAGGATTAATAAATTTCCATTCCTACAGGTAGCATAAGAAGTTTTGTTTATAATGACGTTCGAGTATGTATTTAAATACTGTATTACAATCAAATAATTCTAAATTTGTTTATTGCATATTAATTCATAAATATTAATATTTAATTTGCTAAAAAGAATATTTGCCTCCTGAACAATATTCCAAATTCAAGAACATTTGGGTTATTCATGTATATATTATATTTTAAGTATTTTTTATGTATATATTATATTTTTTTAATTTACATGTGTGTGAGTATTCGAACCCCCCCCCCCTCCCCCACTTTTTTAGTAAGTATAAGGGCAATTAGAAAAACAATAAATATATGAACACTATAAAATATGAACAATATACATTATAAAAAGAAATATTAACAGAAATAAAAACTCAATATAAAAGAGAAAAAAGCCCATGGAAAGAAGATTTTTTTCTTTAAGAATTGAAATAGAAAAGTGAAATATGACCAAAAGGGGAATAAACAAATTTTAATTTAACTAATTTTTTGAAAACCAATGCATATTAATGACAAAATGTTAAAATTGGTTCCTACAATATGTCATTTCTTTAAATAAAGAATAATGTTCTAACAACAGAAACATATTTAATAAGAAAAATTGTAGTAAATCTATCTACACATTTAATTTATTAAAGGTTACAAAAAAATAAATATGCCAACATAAAGCTTGCTAGGAAAAAAAATTGCAATGATTTATTTAAATTACTAATTCATTTTTAATTTTCACATAGATAGCAGATAAGATTTATTAACTTTTACATCATTACGAAAATATCCTAATAAAAATAATTACACGAAATGGAGCAGAAAGTGATAATGTGAAAAGAAACCAAATATAAAAGTAAAAACAACAAACATAAAGGTAAGCCAAACCTTTAAAAAATAACTAACATTAAAGTTGGAAATGCTAAAAATGTTTTTAAAAAAAATTTAGAGTTTAACAAATTTACTATGGAGTTTTTAATAGTAAGTTTAGTAAATCTAATTACACTTTCAATTTATTACGAAGATTCAAAATATAAAAAGATCTATTCAGTTAAATAATATTAAAGTATTTCAAGCCCATAATTGATAAATCTTTTATACATTGTATATTTTTAATATTTTTAAATATTTCATTATTAAGAAATGCTAACTGTTACATAACAAGTACAATTTACAGATTATTTTTAAATAATCCCATGAAATACAAAATAGGAATAAAAAAATTAAAATATCAGCAGAAGCAGCTTCATAAGTAGAAAATATTTCTATAGAACTTTTAATCAACATAAAAGTAAAAAAGGATCAAAATTATTCAAATTAAAAGTAGTTAAATATTAGCATTTTAATAATTAAAAAAAATGTACGTCATTGCTAAACGTGTATTTTGTAAATATGCATATGTAAAGCTAATATTATACAGTATCTTAAGTACAAATTACATTTACTTGTTTGTTATTAATATTAAATAATCTCGTGAATTGCCAAAAATACAAAAATAGGAATAAAGAAGAATTGAAATATACGAACATATATAAAAAGATTAATAAATTAAAAATATCTGTATAGTATTTTTCATTAGTAAAATAGTAGTGGATAATTTTTTCACAATTAAAAATAAGTAATTATTAGAATTCTAATAAGTAAAGTAAACATATATGACATTAAACATTACATAAAATTAAAGCTATATATCTACTAGAAATAACTCTAATAAAAAAAAAAATTTCCATAATATTTGGGTTGGAAAGGAATAGATGTTTAGGATAGAGTTAAAATCAGATAGAACAAAAACACAATATTAATTCTAGATATAACAAAGCAAATTGAAATGTTTTTCTTTTTTTATTATTCATTGCATTTTTGAACTTTTATGAACTTTTTAAGCATTTTCGAGTTTTGCATTTTTAACATTTTCTTCTTATTCCTAAAACGATAAATAATATATTTGTTCTTAAATTACTAATATTTAAAATTCTTAGAAGGAAAAAAAGAATTATTATAAGAATAAAAAAAATCGTAGAGATGATATGCATACAATTTATATTATTGTTAGAACAAAATTACCGGGTCTACCGGTTACGGAGTTCCAAGGTGGTTTTAAGAACCACAAACCTCCACATGTTAAATAAGTTAAAAAATTTGCTTTAAATGAAGTTGCTTAAATTATAGAATATTAATAAATAAAATAAAACAATTTAAATTTAAGAAAAACATCTCCTGCTTGAGAACAATTAAAGCAAGAGATCGAAAAAGCTAAGCTCTCGGTACAATTAGGAGTCCGTTGACGATGCCCAAAAAAATAAAAGATTAAAGTTAAAATTAAAAATTTTAACTTAAAAATAAAAATAAAACAAAGGAATTAAGATAAAATAAGTAAATGAACATCAAAAACTAACTCCAGGTACTTCAAGGAAATTATATTAAACATATATTAAGCATAACTATTTAACTCGAGAAAAGATTTTAAAAATTAATATTATTTTAAATTTTCTGTGAATATTTGTGTATTTGTTGGAAAAATATGGAGCTGTTTGATTGTTATACAAAGATGAATAGCGATTAGCAAGTGGAGCACAAGCAGAGAATTAAAAAATGGAGCACAAAAGATACATTTCGCAATTTTTTTTTTATGACCTAGTACATATGATCAAAGAAGATAAATTTCGTCTAATAAACGATTAAAATCCTATCTTCTACATTGATTAGATTTTAAATATCCTTATAGATATTTGCAACTGAATAACATTTATCCAGCTAATCGCATTCGAGATCTAGTATTACAGCGGTTTCGAAATTATCGTAAGTGAATGCGGGACGTTAACAAAAAGTCATTTTAAACTTCCTAATAAATCGGTTAAGTTCTGATGATCGCACGCGCGACGGCATAATACATCTGACAGCGGAAAAGTGAAAGCGCGTGGTTTCCCTTCTGTAAAAACTCTTTTATAGCAATTTTTTAACTATTACTTTTATTTGTGAAGTATTCTATTACAGTTATACAGATGAAATCACATCTAGATAGAAGCAGCATAAGTCGAAATTTACCGAACGCTTGATTTACGAAGCTATTCTTCTTTTAATTATTGCTCAGAAGAAAAAGATGCGAGAGCTTAAATCAATATAAGTTAATTATTTATTGTCCATAAAAGAAGAAACTTTTCCCTTTGGAAACTCAGAAAATGCAAATGTTGGTGTTGTTAGTTCCAGCTGATATAATAGTTTTCTGGTAGCTATTTTCATTAATATTTTTGGCATTTGTAAAAGTGGGAAAAAAAAAGAGCGTGCGATAAAAGTAACAAAATTTGTGTTCCAGAATAAGAATATATGTTGTTATTCGATAGAGCATTATGAATATTTATTATTTTACGATTTCGAAAACAAGTCATCACTATGTTTAAAATAACATGGCCCAATCTTGCTTATGTAATCAGCTTACAAAGGCTTCCGCGTAAATGTGTCCTGTATACAAAATAATAGATTATGAAATCAGATTATAAATATTTATTGCGTTGAACAATGAAATAATTTAACATGAACATGTTCTTCATTCATTGTATATGTTGTTTTAATCATTTATTATAAATTCGTCATAAGGAGTAATGTGTAATGAAAGAATAAATAATAAAAAGTTTCTGAATAAGAATAATTAAACTCAAAAAAATTTAAGTGCTTTTTAAACCATTTGTAATACTTTTTTAAATATCCAGGAGTCATTTTAAAATAGTTTCAAATAATTTTTAGTAAATTGAGACCCTATTTAGTTAAATTTTTCAAACATTACAGATTTAAGCTGCTGCTCTGAGGAAATGTTAGGTTTTTCAGATTTTTTTTTTAAATTCTAGTCAAATATGTTTTGCTGGGTTCAAATCTGATATCACTATGAGATATTTTACTTCTTTACAAATGTAAAGCAAAAACAATCAGGCAGCAGGCTTAAGAATGTATGATAGCCTGTTTGTTGGTTCTCCCGTGGTTAAAATTGTTTTCGTTTTTTATTAGAAGGACATTAAATAGTAGTTTTTGCTTAGCAGAGAGGTGCTTACCTTCATTTTCACGAAGTTCACATGGATTTAATTTAATTTTTACATCCAAAAGTGCATCAATTTCGGGTAGTGTTTTATGAAGTTATACTTTAGACGAAGAAGATTCAGGAAAATACCATTGTCCTCTATGGAGATCTTGGTAGATCGCTGCTGCTCTTAAAAATTCTGTACCGAGAAATCTACTATTGCTTTTATCATTTTTAAAAACGTTCATTTCTGTTGAAATAATCTTTCTTTAATGTTCACAGCTGTAGAGAGTATCTCAGTTCTTTGAATTCGTCCATCTGCAAATGTCTTGTCAATAGTTTTGGTGTCGAAAACAGGTCGTGTTGTTATAGAAAATTATATAACTTCTCAGCAGTCACCGAATGTGTAACACCAATATCAGTACACACTGTCACTTGTCTGTTACAAACTGAAATTTCGATGATGCTCGTTGGGTAGTTTTTCTTGTAAAAATTGTAGAAGTTCAAGTAATTGAGACAGGCTTCTGCATTTTTCCTTGATGGGCTACAAGCCAATCATTTATATTTTCGCCTACATCTCTACAGTCATAGCAAGTGATAGCAGGGTGAATTTCTGGCTATTAGTACAATTTAGGTTTTTCCATCTATCTATTTGAAAATTCTTTTCTTTGAAAGTTTGGTCTTTGTATTTGTTTTTGTTATGGTTAAAACTTTTTGACATCAGTTTGTGGCTCTTTTTTTTTAAAGAGTGTCATAGGTAACTAGCTTCTGAACTAAGTCTTCAGGGGTGATCCAGTATGATCCAGGTGTTACAACATGCGTCCCAAAACTAGTCTTTCACTTCTTATAGTTTCTGTTTTTTGTTTAGTCTATAATCGACTAAACAAACTTTTTAGTCAATCAGAGTCTTAAATTTTTAATTCCGCTAACTAGCCATCAAAGCAGTTTCTCAGCTCGAAATAATAATATTTCCCAGTTTTGTCAATTGTTTTTCTATGAATGGCAAAAAGAGTAATGAAATTTTTCGATTTCTGGAACCTCTTCAGCAACATTTCTTTATGGTCAAGGTTATTTATGGTTATATCTTCAGGTTCTCGTGCTGTGGGTTGTGGGTTGTGCTTGGTAGTGCTCCAAGAAGATATGCAATCCAGTTGGCCTTTTATACTTTTAAAAATGTTAAGCCAAAGTTAAAAACATTGGTATGTCGGTTTCTTTCGGATTAAACTCTGGTATCAACTTTTTAATATTAATATTTGCAACGGAAATATTATCTGCTCATTGTAAAAAAAATTTCAACTTCAACTTTAACTTCAAATGTCAATATGATGTAGAATAAGTTTATATTTTAGAACTTTGAATTGGACAAAAGTTAACTGAGTTACAGTTCATAAATTATGAAATTCAACTAACATAAGACAAAATTATTTAATAGAATTGTAAAATAATTCAATGTATAATTTAACTAACAAATAATATAATTGGCTTTATAAATACTTACTTATATAAATACTTAATGTAAAACAGTTTTAGACAATTTAGTTTTGAATATTACTGTATAAACTTTTAATCGGAAAGAAAATTTACATAAATGATTTTTTATACTATTTTAATTCTGCGTTAATCTTTTAATATAAATAATATACCTATATTAATTTTTTAGATCACAAAACAGCAAGGAAAAAAAACCCATTCTGAAAAGTTTTGCTTTTAAATACGAATGGACACAATAGCAAAACTAGAGTTCAATAGTTCAAAATTTAGACAAAACAAAAAGAGCTTCATTGAGAATTGCAAAGCAAGCAAAACGCTAATCGACGCAATTTCGTTTTACCATTTTGTTTAGGAATGCAATCTGATCTAATAGAATTTATGACTTAAAATTAACAGATTAAAACACAGTATTAATGTTTTTCTTAAGTCAAACAGAAATGCAAACATATTATATTTTATAGATAAACATAAGATTATTACAATATATAAAGGGAAAAAAAATTAACCTTCAAAATTTTAATAGAGATAATAAAACAAGTAATAAACACATTAGAAAAGAAATCTTCAAATGTACAAGTAATTGCGATTTATATAAAGAATAAACCCTCGTTATTACTTATTCAAGAAAATAAGTAATAACAAGAGTAGTTATTCAAGAAATATAAATCAAGTAATTGCTTCTATTTAAAGACAGAAAAAAATGCTATTACTATTTTAAACAAAATTTTATCGAATGAGTCTTCTATTTTCACTTTTTTTCTTCTTTCCTGAGAAGAGAAATATAAAACAATCCTTTTAGATTAGGGTCCACAACAGTGTTGGAGAAAAGAAGCTTACAAACTGGGGGAAAAAATTACCGATCAGTGGCCACGAGATTTTTTTTTTTTTTTAAATAAACGAAACACGTCAATTGGAGAGAAAATTTTGCTTCAGTGTGAAAGAAGAAAATAGGATTAATTATATTGGGCTCAAATTATTCCGCAATTATTTATTGAAGTTTAAGTTGCATTCAATCACAACAGAGAGTTCTTAGACACTATTCAGGAAAATCCAACGGCATATAAGGTGCCCTTTATAACTAACTAATTTTTAATTCATTGTTCCAGTGGTGGAGCTGTTAAGATATGGGACTATGATAAAATGACGGGAAAAAATATGCTAATCGTGTTAGGTTATCTTATAATAGGCTAGATGGCGTTTCATGTATGACTGTCTGTCAAAACACGCAAACATTGCAGCTGCTTCAGTAACTGGAAATAGTCATGTGTGCAGGATAGATTTGACGACCTCAAATCTAATCTTTTGTATACAAGGCACCTTGATCCAGTAGAAGAAGGCTGTGTAGTAGACATAGATTAGCCAGTCAGTGCTGTCTTATGCTTATAGCCAGTATGTGCTGCTAATTTAACTTCCCCTGGTAATGCTTGGAAGTTGAAAAATGATTCACATAATGATCTAATTACTTCATTTTGCAATGATTCTCACCACTGCTGATCAGAGGCTGGCACAGCCAAAAGTAACATGGTCTACTAGGACTTAGTTTCCCTTAGACACTACTGAGAAAATCAGTCAGTATATAGAGGGTGCAGATGCTCATTCTCCAAAATTTCTGGACTGACTTGATACGCTAGGTGTTGAAAGATGTGCGAAACGGTTAACGGTTATAGTGTGCTTATTTATTTTTTCATACCAGATAAAATTCTATTTGAGTAATTTTAATAAATTTTGGGAAAATTATGTATTATTTTTTAATTTATCACTTGCTATCTTTGAGGCTAAATTCAATCAGTATAGGAAAAAAATATGAGGAAAAAGGTTTAAGAATAAGATATTGTTTAGAAATAGAAAAGCCTTTTGTAAATATTTTTTAATTGTTCATAATGTTGAAAAATTATTTAAAGAAAAGTTGTAGATACTATCTATTATTAATATAATAAAAGAAATAATATTTTGTCCATAACATAAATTCAAGCCATGTAAAGCTTTAAATAACGTAAAGTTTTCATACTAAATACACTAATTTTAAACTACTAAAATATTTCTATACACTAGCAGACAAATTCACATGAAAATATATCTAAAGTATTTCTATGCAATTTTCAATAGAATATTCCTCTAAAGATTTACAGCAAATGCCATTGCTGTGATAAATATTTCTTAAATATTACGTTTTGTGAAATATGAAATTCAATACAAAATTCTGTAAGTAGGACTTAAATACTGAGCAAATATTGTAATAATTCTGCAAATATTGTAATGTAAATAACACAAAAAAATATGGATCACATGAATTTTCATCATTGCTACTTATAAATGCAATGCTTCCGAAATAACAACAAAAAATATTTTACAAAAATTTGTTTAAGTTTCAGAATGCTCAAATATTATTTGAAATTTGACCAATTTTAAATTAGAACTAAAATTATTTATTAATGTATTAATCATTTTATTTAAACTTATAGAAGTAAACGAATTTATTCAAATTAAAAAAACATATATATGTATTTTTTCATGAGTATTTCACTCTTACTTTTGCGAACATTTACGGAAAATCTTTTTACATTCTTGTAATGATACATTTTTCTGATTATTTTATGTATTTCTTTTTTCTTGTCATATTTGAGCATAGTGATTACATACACAAATATGAATGTGTGACATTAAAATTATTATTGATAAAAAATAACAATCCCTAATTTATATTTTAAACCTGCATGCATTAATTTAATTCATCATGCTATTATTTCAATTCATCATCAAACATCAGTCAATACTGAGTATTATTTTTTATTTATTAAAATATATCTATAGGCTAGTCAGGAACATAAAATAAGTTATAAATTTTTACAAGCAATTTTTCTATTGGATAAAGAGATGCCTTTGATATAATGAATATTTCGCCTTTTCCATATCATCATTACGTTTTACTTGAAGGTAAATCCATCATAAAATCTCAGTTAATAAGAATCTAACTTAAATACAAGACATTTAGATTACACACGTTATCATAATGAAAAATGTTAAGAAAAGGAAAAAAAACAAATAAGCAAGATAATTCATTATTAAGTTTGTTTCATTATAGCTGCATAACATAATGTTATCACACCACCAGCAACAATAACGGAAAAAAATAATGTTTACAAGAAATTATTCATTTGCAGATAATATTTGTAATTTAGTAAGAAAGACAATTCGTTATTAGTATTATTTTTTAACTTATTATTCATTCTATTTAAGTTATAGTAGTAGAGATTTTAATCAAATTGCATCATTGTTAATTTAATAAGCTTATTATTAATAGGCTTATAATTTATTCAAGTAATTGTTTCGTAACATTCTCGATAACTCTTTTTAAAATGATGTAAATATGGAAAATTTTAAAATTTATCTCATTCATGAGTTATAGGGAAATTATTGAGTGTGCTATGGGAATATTAAGTGGTCTTTAATAAGACCACGTAAAAATGAGGGTTTATAATATCCAGAAGTATTATAATTCTAGAAGTATTATATATAATTCATGAAAAGAAAATATAATCTCGTAATTTCAATTATAATTTTTGTTATAAATAGTACATAATTAATTAATTATATACTATTTATAACAAAATTTTGTGATAGTATATTTTTTTGAATTTTTTTCTGAATTTTTACTTAAAGAGGAAGCTATCGAAATTACTATGAGAAAAGAAAATCATATAGATCGTAAAAACATGTAGGACAAAACTCTCAATTGTGGATTAACGAACATTGCTAACATTTCACATAACAATCAATAGAGCTGGAAAAACTTGTATAAATTTTAAAAAATTGGAGATATCGGGATTTTTGCTTCAGAAATGATCAAAGTTGAAAGACTTTTTTTGTCTGTTTGTCTAGTCTGTTTTTTTGCGTAAGAAAATTCAAGAGTTGGATGTTCTATGATTTTTTTCTCATGCCAAATTCTCATGACAAATAACAGTGGCAATCTTCAGCTAACCTGCAAGAAGACGCTACCAGTGTCAGGTATCGGAAAATTGGTTGCCTGATGAGAGTATATACCATATGACCTTCAAATGCGGAAAATTATCCCTAAATGGCCCCCCCCCCCCGGAAGATAGAGGGTTTCATGGCAATCATAGTGATACATGAGACTTACCAATGTCGGCAAAACAAAAATTTTCTTGGTTGGTATGGGTCATACATATATATATGTCCATGTATATAAAATGTGACGAAAAAGAAAACTTGACCCTGATTCCGTTTATAGCATTGAAAAGAGATTTCACATGCAGAATGGATGGTAGCATTTGGATTTACTTTTTTAACATGAAGCAGCAATTAGATGCTTTAACTTAGAAGTCTTCTAAGTTTGCCCTTCACCATTGCGAAAAAATAAATAAAAAATTAAAATTAAAAAAAAAAAAAAAAACAAGAATTTATAAAATTTACTTTAATCCTTAATTCTTATAAGAATGATTTTATTTGAAATAAATTTCCATTTCTCAATTCTTTTCGCTCAATATTTTTCCTTTTAAATGGATTTTTGCACGTTTTTTGAAATATTCAATTAGTGATGGGAAAGTTTGCTTTGTTCGAGTTTTCAGTCATCCAAATGGTCGGCCAACAGTTTAATTCAGATTATTTAGTCTCGACAGTCAGGAACGCAAAATTCATAAGAATCAACAAAAAAAATTCAAATGATGTATTTTACTATTGTGTATGAAAATCGGCTTGTAAAATCGTACTCTTCTTGCACTCTCGCTTCTACACCTGATAATATAGTAAGATATTTAGATATTTCAAATGAAAGGTTAATATTGTTTATAAGAATAAATTTATTCTCAATATAAAATATAATGATATTTTTTTATAAAAACCTACATTTGTAAAATATGGATATTATTGTGCAAAATGCATAGAACAGAATGAAATAAAGGTAAATGCCTTAATGATATTTTATATGATTTTACTCATATAAAATATCTTACTTTATCTTTATAAATGAAGTTGTGATATTTAGATTCAAAAATTCAAGAGAAATCAGAAAATTTTGCACTTAATTTTAGAAATCTTATACCTATAAATAACGCTACAATATCTTTAAAATAATAATTGGGTTTCATAATTATATAGCATAAATAAAAAATATGATAACTATATTTTAAGTACAATGTCTAATGTAACTCATTATTCAACATTTGATGATGGTAATTATACTTTTAAAAATGTAAATAGTGTTGTTTTGGAACTAATGGAATTAATTTCGTTACATCTCCAATGATACTGAAATTTTCTCCAAGATATCATTGATTTCAGATATGGAGAACTACATAAAATTCTAGTATTTGAGAAAAGATACAATTAATCAGAAGAAACTGCAAAATAGTTAAGGTAATATTTAGGGATGATTCATATATTTACATCTCTGATGATATTCATAATTATTGTAAAATAATACATGTTGCGTTGTATGATAGAATAAACGATAGATAGATATATCATATTCTCTTATTCAATATAATACACCAGGCAGTTTGAAAAAAAAATTATGAAGTAAACCTCTTATTTGTAGAAATTATCATTCGTTAAAAAAATAAAATAAAAAATAAAATTCGTCCCTGCTCCACTTTCTGCATGTTCTCCACGATTATATTCACCAAATGGATCAAAATATTCAATGAAATCATATTTTGAATCATTATAGTAACAGACCCAGGGTATTCCAGGACCTGTTGATTAATTATACCATTTCTATTGTTTTTAGGTAATAATTCTATAGTAAATAAACTTCAGAATCCTCTCTCATTTTCCGTATTTTCTTCAATTACATCGTTTGAAATTTCCATTTTTTTAATAATCCGTGCTTTTTTTTTTAACTTCCAGCTCCTGCCCAATTTTGAAAGGCTTAAGGCAGAAAGAGAATGAGATCTTTCAAGAATTATTAAAAATTTGGATGTAATATTTTTGAAAGCATTTTCCTGCCGATCCAGCTCCTGATCCTGAAATCTTATCCGAGATTTTCTTGTCACCCCAAACTACTACTCCACTCCTACGTCCAAACTTTTTAAAAATAAATATTAAAAATGGTAAAAGTTAAGTCTTGCTAATTATCACTCGTTTTCCATTCTGTATCTGTTTAATTTGTGTCTTTGTGAAATACATATTATGTTTAAGTGGTTTATTTTAATTTTGCAATTATTCTCCTTTTTTCCAAAGCAGATTTTAATTTACCCTCCTGTGTTTTACTTAAATATACACTTGTTTTAGTATAGGAAATTAATAAAGTACTGAAATTCCTTTAACTTTATAGTAAAAACTTATTATGATGAGCCTGAATTACAACGTTTGTTAAATCACAATCTTTTAATAAAGTATCTAATAAAGTATTTTGCGTTATATAGCCTTAACATTTTAAATTTATATTTGATTTCATCTAAAGTTTGATTAAATTTGGCAACTGTTGAAATCTGAGATTTTAAATTTTCTAATTGCTTACTATCAATAACGAGACTCAATATTTTTTCAATGTCATCTGGTTTGCTACGTAACTCTGAAGGAAGAAGGTCTTTATATTCACTTAAAAATTTGAAATACAAATTCTCATCTGTATCTATTGTATATTTTTTTAATCAAAAGTATGAGTTTCGGATTTAATAAAAGATAAGTAATGTATTTGATCTGAAAGTAACTTTAATTTATTTTTTCTTTTCAGCTCGCTTTTTATATTTCTTGCGTAATTGGTTTGTTAAATTTTTTTATAAATATTGAATTCCTGCTTCTAGCCACATTTTCTATGTTTCCTTATGTTTAATATTTTTATTTATCTTTGCTAATAGAATTAAATCAGTTATATGTTTATGTAGACGAGAAACCTGTATCCATGCTTGCACTATTTATATAAGGGCTAAGTTATAACCGATGCTTATAGCAAAATATATGCTTCGGTTTAAAAATGTTATGATTACTTATATTTGCTACATAACTTTTTTTTTTCTATAGTAAACTTCTTTTTTTTTTTTAGAAAATACGCATACATGAAGATTTAATAGAATATGAAGATTTAAATCAAAACCCTTTCTAATAAATTCATCCTTTTAGTATTTTAATCCCAGGTCCCAGAGGTTGAGGGAAAACGTTTTAATTAATGTAATTGAGTTCACTAAAATTGGATATTTTATATATTTGTGCAAACAATGTTTTTGAATTTAATATGATAATTTAATACAAATATACACTCAATTTGATTATGTGGTTTGGAAAGAGGTATTAAAACTTGAAAATAAAAAGTGAAAAATCTAATTAAAATTCAAATCAAATCTGTTGTTTCAAATTTAGAAGAAATCCTTGATGTAGATAACATGAATAAATCTCATAGCACGATAGCATGAATAGAAATTTAGTCATTTTAGATGATGATCAGATAAAGATTGTGAAGCTCTTTTTAAGAGAAACAAAGAAAAATGTTTTGATTATATATTTATCTCAGTTTTATAATTCAACACCAATTAAAATCAGAAAGAATTGTAATTATTTCATATTTTTCAAGATTCAAAATAGGGAATATCCAGTATACCAAGAGATATTGATGGTATGGAAAAATTCAAAAATAAAAATATACATTAAAGCATACAAAAAATTTTGATTTTTATAGAATTAGATTTGAAAATTCATCAGAGATATAGAAAGAATTTCAGTCCTATATAAACTTGAATCAATTGTATTTTACGACTGCATTAATTTCAAACAATTACAGCAAAATGTAGAAGATTTTTATACAAATATTCAATTTCCATAAATCTCTGAACTTCATACAATTGAAGTAAAATTTCATCTCTTGCATTTTTAAAAAATCAACTTTATTTTTATTATTATATAAGGAGGAAAATAGGATTATTTTTTATTTATAATTAAATATTATTTTTATCTTTAATTTATAATTAAATATTATTTTTATCTTTAATTTAAAATAAATTTATTTTTATTACTATATAATTAATTGAAGGGTATTTAGAAAAAAGAATTTATATTTGCAGAAAAAGTTTCAGCTGTGTTCATAAGAAGGTATACAAGGTTAGTATAAAAATACTTTCTGGATATAGAAGCTGCTAGCCATCATATTGTCCATAGAAATAACAAAATTTTGACTTAAAGTGTTTTTGAATTATATAAAAAACGATAGTTAAACTGTAAAAGTTACGATTACAGTGAAGAAACTGCGAAATTTTCAAATGGCAACATGTACTATTTTTTAGTGGAATGTAATCTCCATAATTTTTAGCGAAAAACCATCAATAGAGTTGGATCTGTTCCTGCAACACACTGGTGCTAGACAAAAATAAGAAGAAAAAAGAAATCAACTGTGGCCACCAGTGTCTCACCAGAGCCACAGTTGATATGGTTGATAACGAGGTATGCAGATTTCCTGATTCAGCGTAAGACACCGTCACTGGCGTTGTCACACTAAATGAAAGAGAAAACACTGTGAAATGAGTGACGCGTTTCTTGCTTTCTTTCATTTAACAGCATTCCGCTTACAGGAAAAAAACGAGTGGAATTGTAAAGAATTATTACCTGAATGGACATATTGCCACAAAGGAACATGGGCTCTGGCGAAGCTCATGTCCTTCAACAACTGTAGAAGACTTGATACTCAAATTTAAAGGTCACATGTCATCGTTCTCGCCCTGAACGACCTTCAGTTTCTGTTGAGATTGTTACAGAAGTCCATCAAATGATAAGTGAAGTTCTTGCAACTGCGCGTGGTGTTTTACGCGTTCTATAATTACCAAATTCTAGGATCCTTCAAGATTCTGCGCTTTGTCCTCTACTTGTTTCCGTATCGGTTCCAATGCATCCACATGTTGCGAGCGCGTGATAACCAACTACGGCTAGATTTCACAAATGAATTCCTCATCTGGTAAGACGATGGTAACAGCTAGTCTTCAAACATGTAAATATGGTCAAAGACATATGGTCAAGTTGGTTCAGATGTATTCAAACAGGTTTTAACCAATTATTACCAGAAATGAAATTATTAAATGTAATTGAAGTAAAAACAATTAATTATGGAACAATATTAATTTGGTAAATATTATACTTATGCTCATAAGTAATGATACTTAAAAAGTAATTATCATAACAAACATTAGTTAACGATTAATGCACTGAAATATATTTCGCATTAAAAACAATATTTCCTAATAAATTCATAGTACCTTTAGAACTAAGATTAGTGATGAACTTCGTGAACTTAAAACATTTGATAGTTAAATAACTTAAACTTTGTGAAAAGAATGATTTAGTTAGATTATTATGATTATTTTATTAGTTAGATCTTATTATCTTATTCAGCAGGAAACCAAATACTTTTGATCTTGAAGATTTATTTAAACCTGGTTATGAAATTGTTGAAATATATATAACATATATAAGAAAAATATAAAAAGTACAGAAAAATTTATAAAGTTAAGTCTTGAACAATATCATAATATTCTAAAAGATTTATTTAGTAAAGCCACAGGAAAAAATTGAAGGAAAAGTTGATATTGTTACATATCACCACAAGTTGGATAAGCCTTTCCATCCAAAAATGACGTGTACTAGAGAAACATTTTAAATTTTTGTTTATATGTGCTAGTATATAAAATTGAGAACAAATAATTGGATATTAAATGCTGTATATTTGATTTTCAGGTGGTTGATTTACCTTATAGAGGAAAACTTAAAAAAACTACTAAAAGAAGAAGATTTGTATGCAAAAGGAGTATTTATCAAGTTAAAAATGATGTTAATATCTGTTTAGCTATATCTATTGTAACAGCTTTGAGTAATCTAAATACTGAACATTTGTATGAAAAAATAGGCTATAAAAATTGAACTAAGAAGGACTTTATACATATTAAAAAAGAAAGAGTATTACAAAAAATATTCGCTGTTAATCTACATGAAATGTATGATATTCGTTTAGAAGTTTATAATTTAAGAAACATAAAATAATTTGAACAATTTCTAAATGTTCAAATTAATATATTTTGTAAAGAAAATTACAATGAAAGGATATTTAGGGGTACTTATAACCAACATCATTTACATATATAAGAAAAATCACTGATATTATTAAATCTATTACAGGTTTTTAGGAAAAATTAATTATTATGATTATTGTCAAGTAGATTATAAAATAAATAATAAGCATAAATTTCTATTGTGTGATAGGTGTTTTAAAAAAGATAGTAATTGTGAAGAAGAAGAAATCAGGTGTAATGAATGTTTCAATTCGTTTAAAGATGAAACATGTTTTCAAAATCATAAATAAAATAAGGAAGAAAACGCTGCTGTTTGTGAAAAATTGTAAAAATCTTTGAAATGTAATAGAAATATAAACAGAATTAAACAAAATCCTAAGGATCATAAATGTGGAGAGAGTCAGTAGATAAACTGTAGGAAATGGGTTTCAAAAGATGATAAATGCAATATGAAGCTGAAAAATTAAAAAGATGGAGCTTGTAAAAATAACTAAGTTAAAAATATCAAATTAAAAGAAAAACAGTATAAAAAGTTTTTCTATTCAGAATACACAGAAAAATACAAATTTTAGAAAATACATGTTTTTTGATTTTGAAATCATTCATGAGATAGAAGATCATGACGTTAATTTGGCAATAAATCATGATTTTAATGGAAATTAAATGTATGTGAAAAAGAAAGAGGTAGTAGCTGTATTGATATGTGTTCATTTTATTCAACTATAAATTTCTTTAGCTGATATCCAATTAAAAATCCTGAAAACATATTTAATCCTAAAAAGTTCAATAAAATTGGTAGGGTTTGACTTAATGTAAGGCAGTCCTACCTAGAAAATTATATCATCCTATTCTACCGTATAGAGAAGAAAAACTTATTTTACTTGTGTAAATCGTATTTCAATATTTTTGAAAATTAAGTTAGAAGCAGATGATAAATGGAATCAAAATTTAAAAACTGAAAGAAAAATAAAGAAGATATGTAAAAGAGAAACCAAATATAGATGTGAAATCGGTGGTATTAGACATCGTGAACTAGACACCTTCTTTCCTACTAGATGGCAGCAGCATGCAACTGACAACTTTAGGACTTGATAATTAGACGGCACTTGAATTCCTAGCAGAAGCGCACAATCCCGGAACCTGAGAGTAGAGTAAGTGGTGATACTGATAGCATCGTTTATATATAGCTGATGGAATCAATAAAGTAGAACCAGGTTGTATGTTGGGAGAATGAACAGATAAGTTGGAATCTCTTGAAAAGGAATCTTAGAATCTCCAGCCAGTAAAGACTTACATAACTAATAAGTGATGGTACAGCTGGAGAGAAAATAAAATGTTTTAAAATAACTTACGAGAGCGAAATTAAGCCTAATTTAGATGACAGAATGAAAATAATAACATGAGAAACAAAATATATCGATATAGAAATAAATCAATGTCAAATACAAAAAGATAGAAATACCAAAATAAATAGAATAAATAAACGATACATGTTTGGATTTGATAAAAGAATCCTATGCATTTTAGGTAATTTTGATACTTTACCATTTGGATATTAGTTTATTTCAATTTTGATAATAAACAGTGCTTACATAAAAGGAAGATTTAACGGTTATCATGAATATTTGATGTTTCTTTCATCCAAGTTACTAAGTTAGAGAGTTAACGGGAGTTAACTTGAGTTAACGAGCTTTTAGGTGAACACTATTTGTATTTACTGCCGACTGTAAATTTGATGAAAAAAAAATTTTTAAATTGTAAAGTGTATTAACGAAGTAGATGGTTTAAGATTTAAAATTTTTTCAAATAACAAGAAACCTTGAATAAATAATAATGAATTAAAAACTTATATACAAATCTAAGTCATTTATATGGTCGATAAGAATCTATAAACTACTTAAAAAAAGTATGGTCGATAAGAATCTATAAAGTACTTTAAAGAAATTAACTATAATACATAGTGCTTGCAAAATGGAATTCTAAAAGTATATGATTAAACTACGCAATGATTTTGAAAACTTTGATATACTAACTTTAGCTGGATTACGCAAAGATTTATGGGGCATTCTCATTCCATACAATAGAGATTTTTATAGATCTAATTATTTTGAAATATTAGAGACTATTATTGAAAACAAAGAATAATCATTACAAGTTGTAAAAAAATTCAAACTACAGCTTCATGATGAACAAGACTTCTAATCAAAAACGTAGTCATCGGAGCTGTGGAGTTATGTGGAAAAGAAAGTGGAGTTCTCGTTCCTGCTTTTACTTTCAAAAAATGAAATATAATAAATAGAAATTTCAATGGCAGAGATTCTTTTGAAATTACAAAAAAAATATATGAACTGGAAGGGAATAGAAATTAATTTGTAATTGAAATAAAACAAATATCTACAAAAATGGTGAAAAAGTAATTATAGATGTAATAAATAAGGAATGGAGAAATTTTACCTTTTTTCTACTAGATATATGTAATAACAAAAAAACAGTGTTATCTGATAGAAATATAAAACAATTAATAAAACTGATTTAAAATTGATATATAAATGCATCAAAACGAGTGCAAAAGGATAAATTATTTGAATTTACCATTTAATCTTGGCGGTAAAGTTTTATCCTTATGTTAACTAAATATAAACATACCTTTTTGAAAAAAAAAAATTGTATATACTTTAATTTTGTATATTTTTAATATTCTTATAACTTTTGTTTTTAAGATGGAGTCTTTTCGACTCTAAAAGTTTATTTCTTAGATATATTATATTATTCTTAGACTCCTCTTAGTTATCAAAACTTCCATTTCTAATATTTTCAAACATTTTCATTACTTCTTAATATTTTCTTTTTAACTTTATTAATTTTTATATATTACTTTAAAAATTAAAATATTATTGTTTTTTATCTTAAATTTTCATCTAACTAAATATAAACATAAATTTATAAAAATACTTTTTATCTTTCCTTAAACACATCTCTGTAATGGAAATAATCAGTGAGATTTCTGTACCCTATGCCAAATTTTGACTGAATAGATTCTATGCCTTTTTTTATGCTTTTGGTCTAAAAAAAAGCTAAAAAATATTTTTAGCAGTATATGGATTATATACTATAGGAAACATGGGCTATGCAGTGTCCTCTAGTATACCCCATAAACAACTGTCATTACAGCACAACAGTGACGTATAATTCTACTGATTTCTATGATTCATATCATTCGAATAAATTTAAAAAAATAGTGTTCTGAAAAATTTCTGTCATGTAGTGCCATCTATCATCTGATGGAGGAGTTAATAGGATAAAATAATTTATAAACGAGTAGCTGAGCATGAATTGAGCATATAAATCTAAAATTTGTTTTAATGTAATTATTTTAAATAAAATTGTTGTATTTTTCTCACTATGGTAATATTTGTCATTTGTTAATTTAGAGATGGCGAATTTTACAAAAAAAAGCAAGAAAATTAAAATTAGTACTTTTATTTGAAATATCATCATTGATTTCATCTACATGTATTTTCTTTTATTTATTTATTTTCAACTTTCTCGCTAAAATTTTATAATTTCTAAAAATTGATTGTAACTATTTACATTTATTTTCTCATACTGCTTTTATTATCTATTAAAATATTAAGTTAACTAGCTATAACTCCGTAATTTTAATAAAAATTTGTAAATTTGTGTCGTATGAATATGGATGTCAACATTTTTTTTTATTGTATTACGGTAAAATTGTTTATAATTATTACATAATTCATTTGCTATATTTATGGTATATTTTATGTGTGTCCCTTAGAAGGGAATACATGATAGTCACTAGCGCAGGGATGGGCAAACTACGGCCAGCGGGCCAACTCTGGCCCACCGGAATGTTCTATACGGCCGGGGGATAGAATTTTAATTTGCCGGTTCGAGGCAAATTAAAAGAAATATATATTTATATATTATATATCCATCTCCTTTTCTACTTCGATTAAATATTTTTTTTTCTTCCTTTTTTTTCAAAGGACTGTTGATCTTTTTACTTTCTCTATTTTTGTTCTATAAAACATAAATCGACGGAAATAGCAAGCACTTTCAATCGGTAAAGTATTAAAACCGGAAGTTCTTTGTCAGCTATAGTTGTAGATTGGCTCCAACAAGTCGAAACAAACATTATCGAAAGTAAGTTTCCCAAATTTAATATCTCACGCCCTATCAGAAAATCAGTGCTGTGTTTGCTTCATCTTATATATGTGAACAAGTGTTTTCAACTATGAACCTTAGAAAGAATTATTTCAGAAGTAGACTGATAAATGAGCATTTAGCCTCGTTTCTTAGAATCAATACATCTCACTTCGATCTCGTTTCTTAGAATCAATACATCTAAGGAACGTTTAAAAATGAAATCGCAATTTCATTCATCTGATTAACATATTTAAATTGTAATATTTGTATACTGTTTTTAAAATTTTAGGAAAGTTTATCTTGGTCAGCCAAACTTTTTTTTTTCTCGATTTTTGGCCCGCGACCGAAAAAGTTTGAAAGGGATGACCAGCTTCCTGTAGAAGCAGGTCTTTTTGCCGCAACTGCGACCGAAAGTGATATCTCTGTGAGGGTTTCGGTCATGGTCAAAAGCGACAGTTTATCAAGACAGCTAAGAGATTCCTTTGGCGGCGGGTATGTTGATAAACACTTGTTTTGGAAAATTTGTACAAAAAGACTTGCCGCATCTCTTTAAAGTTGAGTAACAACACCACATAAAAATTGGTTCCGTGACCTACCTTCAGAAATTTCTTGGCTTATTTCTTGAGAGAAGCTCATGCTTGTGAAATGAATGTTCTAATATGTGTATAAATTTACAATATATATATATTCTATAAAATCCTTTTTATTTTCACGACGATAAGTATTTACCTTCATTTTCATATGTGCTTTTGTATATATTTGCATATATATATATATATATATCTATATATATATATATATATATATATATATATATTTAATTATAATTTTTTTTCTTATCATTAATTCATTTTTATGTATCCAATTTTTTTTAAATAATGGGTATTTCCTTAACGATTTGCTTTTAAATATATTCTTTAAAATATTTTGCAGAGTAAGTAATTGTTATGATTTTTTTTTTTTGATAATATGATTTTTGATATGTATTAACCGTCTATAAATATTTTCTAATTAGATTTTTTTTCTTTGAATATTTTATTATGAGTGCACTTTTTTTTTGTCAGTGAATCTCAAATTTTTTTAATATTTATATTTAATATTTTTTTTATGCATTCGATTTTTATAAATGCCTTCTACAATTCAGATTTTTTTCTAATAATATATAGTAATTTATGATGTGTTCATTTTCATAGATATATCTCTCTATGTATATTTAATAATATTTTTATAGTTTATTTGTTTAATATATATATATATATATATATATATATTTATATATAAATATTGTTTTGTTTTAACGGGAATTGAAACTAATGAAGGTGTTCATCGCGACATCTTTCTGCTTTTTTTTTTGAGAGGGGTTCTTTTTTCTGTGTGGGGGGGGGGAATGTTGGTATTGCCGGTCTCCAACTGGGTAAGTTGAGAAGAGGAAGCCCCCCATAGATAACAATATCCTCCACGGAGGCACATAGAATGAGATGTCGTTTGTATTAAATTTACGTTGTTACTGCTCCATTGCAGGATTGCCTCTGGCGTTAGAGGAATTGACCAACGAACGAGCATATTGTCTTTTTCTTTGAATTTTGTTAGTTTGATTAGTTTTAGTTTATAATACACCCTTTAAATGGGTTTCTTTTGGGGTTCTCTCGCCTTTTACAAATGTGTCGTGTTTGGGGTAGAACAAATTCGGTAGCTATTTTATGCCTGCTTTTCTTTGTACAAGGTAATCGTGCGGTTTCTTATCGCTGAAAATTTTTTTACATAGGGCAATTGACTACTTCAACTAAAAAAAAATTTTTTTTCCTAAGCGTCTTATAGAATAAATGGGTTCACTCTCTTATGATAAGTTGTTTATGATCTTTCCAGAAGTGTTAAGTTCTTTCTTTCTTTTTTTTTTTTTTTTTTATGTATTTTTTCCCAGCTACCTATTTTTTATAACTAAGTTTCCTTTCCAAATTCTTGGATTAGTTTATTTGTAATGATCGTAGCATATTCATTATTAATATGTAGTATAGTGATTCAGATACAGAGTTGCGGTTTACAGCTGGTCTGATTTCCAGTCACCTTGTTGCTTGACCATAGTGTTACCAACTTAAAAAAAAAAAAAAAAATTTTGCATTCGAGATAATTTTTGTACCCGAATTTATAACTTCACTGTTTTATATTTTGTGCTTAGTAGATTAAGGGCTTTTGCAACTATCAAAAAGAAAGGATAATTTTTTCCTCCCCTTTTACTACAAGATTGCTTTATTGGAAATTGTAGAGTCATTGTGTTTTGTTTTGCTCAGGACGAAGTTTATGAAGAGTTTTTAGTACTTGAGAATAGGGAGGTTAGTTTTTTTTATAGATGCGTTTGGGTTCTATTTGGTTTCGTAGCGAAAATCTCAGTATGACTATGCAATTTTCTGTCAGCGTGGTTTTTCCTATATTTTAGAGAGACTTCGTCGGATATTTATAAATAGAGTGCACCTATTAGTCTTATGTCTATATAAACATCAGAAAAGAAATTCTAACCTTCCTAAGTCTTCTTTTAAAAGAAGTCTTTATGAAACAGGAAATTCTAATCTTGCTGGTTGATGATAATGGACCGATAAAGTCTACATGATAAGTGTTTAACTGTACATCATCTTTCGGAATAGGATTCAAATATCCTTCTGTTAACAACTATTTCCTTTTATATTAATAAGATAATACTTTTATTTTTAAAAATATTTCTCTCAAAGAGCCACATTTCTCACTATAAAACAGACTTAACTTATTTTACATTGTTGACCTTGCAGCATATATCAATTATTAATTCAGAGCTTGCTGCGCCATTTACCACTGATGACAGAATTTTTTAAAAATAGTCTACACTTCCTTTGTTAGATATCTATTATTGGCTAATTTCCAGGTTCACAGTTTGAGATTACACTTCAAATTTGAAACAAAAAAAATATTTTTAACAACTACTTCTGAAATTTAAAACAACATCTTTGGTCTTAACAGTTGAAAATGACCTATTCCATGCGCTACTTTGATTAATTCTGTTTGTATGTCTCTTCTTGCTACAATAAGTTCACGACCTCCCACAAACTTGTAAAATTGAAATTTCTAATACAATAATCTTTAAGTTCATGGTACTATTGTTAAAGAATGATTTCATCCTTCAATTGAGCTTTCCTTAAATAAGCAGTCAAAATGTTATTTCCTATCATCATAATTGAGTATTTGCCAAGAAATCAAACAGCATGCTTAGTTTTCTCCTCTGATATATGGTTATGTTTAATTGTTCGTATTGCGTATTTCGTAGTCAAATTTATTAAAATTAGCCGAATTTATTATTTAATTTATGGTTCTATATGTTATTTTGCAGTCGTAGTAAGGGCCATCTCGCGATATGAGTGGCAAGATCTTCTTTGTTCATGGCCTTCTGGAACACTGAGAAATCGGTGATAATTTTGAACTTTATTCCCAACAAATAAATCTGAATTTTTTTCACGGCTCTTCCAATAGCAAGAACTTCTAACTCATATATGCTGTACTTCTCCGCTTTTTATATTATTTTGTTTATTTATTTTTGGATAAATTTTGAATAGAATGTAATTTTTTCATTTTCCATTTCTTGTAACAATTCAGTCGCGAAAGCATGCTGGCTTGCATTCTTATGCAATTCTGTCTTGTTTCCATGTTTGAAGATGCTGCAAATTGGGCTTTTCGATAACTGGCTTTCTTTCTTTCTTTTTTTTTTTTTTTTTTTTTTTTTACTTATGTTGAATGACTGATCTGGTTTCTGGTGACTGGGCTTCCCCAAAAAATGAATTTTTGATGTATGCAATTTTTGAAATGCCAAAACGCAAACATTTTGCTATTGAGATCCTAGACCGGATCGACAATGCTCACAGTAGTTATAGGTGTATAGGCCGAGACGTTACACCATAGGAATACTTCGCTAGATGTGACTTCAACTTGGATCCAGTCCTCAAGAGAGTAGAAATATGGTGTAACATCCTGTGGGTTTGTATTCCATGATAATGTCATCCTCAGTCCGATATAATTAATTTCTTTTAGTTTTTTTTTTTTATAATTGTTTTTGGCATTGTTAATTACTTTTCTTATTTTCGGATTTCCTGGAAAACATATTTCACACACTCTTTTTGTATATTTTGTAAAGAGATTTTGTGTTCATACATGTCTGTTTTTCATCAGTCAGTACATTTTTTTTTCCTTCATCCTTTGGTAATTTGTATTTGTTTTTTATTTTCGTTGGTGCAGCTTAAGCGCATTTCGGATCTCGATTTTTTTTTTTTTTTTTTGAGAGAAAGGTCTGAATGGGAGGCATTTCAAGGTGTTTGTATTGAGTATGCTATGATAATTTTGTTGTACAATTTCTATGTAGGGAATATTTTAGTGACTTTTATTGAACACAGAGATCATGTTTCTAGTTCACTCGTTGCCAATTCTCTGATGGTCTATAATGTGTTGTGTTCTTTACACACATATACATAGATAGATAGATACACTAAAGATATTTTTGGTGTTTAATTTTATGAGTAATGCAATAACCATTTTAAATTAGATGAAATGAAATTTAAAATGCTTCAAAAGAATTATATTAACATGTGAGTTAGTTATAATAAAGTACATAAAATATGAGAGACTAATAAAAATATTATTAGTCATTTAAATAAGAATAAAAATAAAACAGCAATTATAGATTTCTTCCTAGAATAATATTTTGAATTTAAACACAAAAAAATAATAATTTCTTGTACACAATTAGTTTAGTTTTTAAGAAATATTACAACAATGTTAGGCGAAATTAAATTTTAATACAATGAAAATATGGAAGCGAAAGTTAAAGTATGAAAGTGGCTTATTTGTAATTTTCAATTGTAAAACATCTGGATATCCTCCGGTCGGAAAAACGGAAGTGATATATGTGTCCAGGCTATAAGGACTACACCTTCTTCAGTTGAATATCCGAACCAAACATCATGGAGTTTTCAAAAACAATCAGGAATTTTGTATCAGGGCAGTTCTTATTTGAAACACTAACAAAATGCCAGGTGAGTGTTCATCAAAAATATTTCGCCAGCGCTGCTTTTAGCTTTCGGAACATCAAGTCTATTCAAAAATAGATATTTTAAAACACGTCTGCAGTCCTTGTCAACGACCACCTGCCTCCTTAAGGGCCCCACTTATATAGATGATGAAGTGAGTGATTAGAAGAATTGAAATTTAATGGATGCTATCTACGATATCTAAAATAAC
>BPLQ01003107.1:92510-114175 GCA_021605075.1 Caerostris darwini
ATATATATATATATATATATATATATATATATATATATATATATATATATATATATATATTTGAAATACAAAAATTAATGAATATGGTTTGAAGGAGAGATGTTTCATATCTTTTATAAAGGAATTCAAAATTGTTTCCCTTTAGATTTTCTCATTTATATTTATATTCCTTAATATTTTGATTAAAAATGACCTGTAAAAAAATGTTTTACGTTAAATAAAAAAAAGAAATTTTGAAATCCTATATTTTTTTCAAACTTCAGTTTTTATTGTAAAGTTTTTTAATAAAATTGCAATAAATGTTGTGAAAAATTATTAACTAAATATTAATTGGTTTAGAATATTTATTTTGAATGCAACTATTAAGTACACAGATAATTAACATTCGCACAAATTTGTTTTGAACATCTGTAAAGAACACATAAAGGTAATTAGGTTTAAATTAGTTTAAGTTAATTTAAGTTTTAGGCGATATACACGAACAACAATTATTTACGATGTTTGAAGAAATAAAGATTTATTTAAAGGAAAAAATTGTCAAAAATTTTTATCAAAAATTTAATAAAAATTAACCTTATTATAATACTTTATAATAAATACGTGTTTAATTGTTCCTATTTATGAGTTTTAAATTATTCATATATGTCATTCATTTTAAATATTATTCAAATACTTTTATAAGAAAGAATAAAGTTTATATTAAAGCAGAATTCTTGATGTATTGAAAAACAAAATGAAAAGCAGAATGAAAAAAAAGTCGTTTTAAAAAAATAATATGTGAGAAAATTATATTAAATTTGATTTCTTTAATAAAGAAAAAGAATTAAAAGAATAATAACGCCATATATGTTTAGCAATTTAATTAAAATAATACATTAAGAATTTAAAATTAAAAAAAAAGCTTCTTAAATATAAATTTATGATGTTAAATTCGTTTGCTTGGAATAACGATTTTGTAAAATTTATTTATTTAAAATTTTTAAAAAATCAAAAATATTCGGAAATTGGAAAATGTCCAATTAAGAACTTATATCAAGAAATAAAAATAAAAAAGTGCCTTTAGTAAATATAAATAAATTAATTCTTTCTTTATTTAATTTTAAAAACATGCCCTTTACAATTCAAACTTTACTTTTAAAAGTTTAAAAAATTCGTCTCCCAAAATTACAATTTAGAAGGAAATAAGTAAATAAATTGATGAAGTAAAATTGTTTCCGAAAATTTGCTAAATTGCAAATATTTTAATTAACTGACACAACAGATTATTAAATAAGTTATTACCTTTAAAATGAATTAAATTAGTCAAAAAATTAAAAAAAAAATCAATTATGGAATAGCCCTAGAGAATAACCTACGTAAAGTTGTACTTTTTTTATTTAAAGTTATATTGTTTTTGGTGTATATATCGTATATATATATATATATATATATATATATATTCATAAAAGGAAATCACTCAGAAGACATGAAATTCAGAATGCACAGACAGTGTTTTGTATTTAAAGAATGAAAAAAGCATGTTAATTCATTTTCCAGAAACTCCTCGACAGCATCAGTTCGATGTGACCAAGGCATTATGGCACATAAAAGCAAAGTCTGTACCAATGGCACCTTGGAGCAGTGAGACCTGGGTGAGCACCGTGTCTGTGTATTCTTGATAATGCTTCCAGGGACGAACACCGTAACAGTCCCTTTTCCATGATTTTAGTGTCATAAAGTCTCCGTATCGTGCCGAGATCGCTTGTGACACTAAAATTATTCTCATCTGGAGGAAGATAAACAGAATGTGACTCCATTGATTTGGCACTCAGACACATTTGCTGCTTATATCATCCTAAATAGTGTCCCACATAGGAAATTTTCAATGTTATGCAATATTTATGGCAGGCAAATAGACAATATATATGAAGACAACTAGCAAATAAATCATATCCCATGTCGGTCCGCTGCATCCGCTGAGTTATGCTATCGGCTGATTTGTGACGAAATCTTTTTGCTTTCAAGATGATATATTGTTCTATTATAAGATATAGATCAATATATATTGATCTATTATATATTGATCTATATAATACAAATATACAATTACAAATCTACCTTAACCTTTCTTCCAACTCTACTTGTGATTTGAAAGGCTTTCCAAGTTCGTCAATACGAAACACTTGGGCTGTTTGTCACATTGCGCCCCATACACTAGCCTACAGATCGTTTTGCTATGTATAAAATCGTTTACACAGTTTCTTTTAATCATATTGCACGTGCGATATCACTTCAATTTGTTAAGAATATTTTTAAAGCTACTTTATTGTAGTCTTGCATTGTGTGCGCTGACTACTATTGTTGTACTGCTCCTCACGTCATCCCTGATTGCATTTGAATCACCTTTCTAATGGGTAATGATCGCAACAAGCCTTTACTACAATACATGACTATTTGCTTAAATCGTACTTCTTTTGCACGCATTTATTTTAACATGTTTTACGTATCAAATAAGACAAACGTGAAAAATAAATAATAAAAGTTGGTCATTAAATAAATAAAAAAAGTGAATTCCTTTTTCAATATAAAAAATGTAAAATGAATTAAAATAAACCAATAAATAAAGGTTTGGGATGTAAATTAGAAATTAACAAACGTAACAGGTACAAATGTCGATTGCGTTTTAAGAGTAATTTGCTATGCGAAAGTACAAAAGCTCATTCTAATAAAACATTTCGATTTGTTCTTATAAAACTAATGATTCTTTTATTAAAAATTAGAGTACTTATTTATTTACGATAAAAGTTAAACTAATAAATAATTATAAAATTTTATTATTTTTTTCGAGTTTAGGTTTCTCGCCATGGGGAAAATAATGCATTTATAATGCATAAATAATGATAGGAAAAATTAGCCTTCTAATTCTTATAATTTTAAAGTTATATCTGCATAATCCTGTGTTTTTTCTTTTAACAAGTTTAATGACCGTTTGCCTCTTGTTTTTCGCTTTTTTGTTTATAAATATTTAATTCATCTGTTGAACATATTTTATATTAAATATTTCCAAATAAGATGAAATTAGGAAGGTGGATTTTTTTTATGTAAATAAACCGTGTGTGAGTTTGAAGAATAAGGGCTGCAATTTTAAAATTTATTTAGAAGAATCGAAGAATTTCGAAATACTATCTCTCCGAAAGAATATACTATGCATTTCAACTTTCTTTTTATCATTCACAAATTTGTAATATTTTTTTTCTATTTTTGTGATACTTCATAAATTTTCTATTAATCTTCTATTATTTTATACTTTTATTATGACATAATTTATATGTTATATACACAACTTTTGTTTTGTTATTGAAAATAACATTTATACGTAATAATTTATTTATTTATAGAATTAATTACAAAATATATATATAATAAATTAGTTACCTACATTAAATGGTAGTATAATACAGAAATGTTTTTTTTTATATTAATGTATTTTAATCTCTCCCGCCCCCTTCCCCCGGAAAAAAAAACCCCGTATAAAATGCGTCAGTCAGCCTTATGTATTTGAGCTGAATGGAGAATTTTTATTGAAAAAATAATTTCCGTCAATCTTGTCTCTTGTCTGTAGATATTCGGGCATGTACCTAAACCCTTCTACAAGGAAGTAATTCTCTCTGAATAAGAGTTTTCTGCATATTCTTCATCCAAAGTTTATGTAGTCTATTAGTATTCATTAATATTGTTAATATAAGAACATTTCAATGTTTAGAGAACTTTCTAAAAAAATCAGGTTTGCAAAGAATTACTTCATTATAGTAAGATTTTATGAAATATACTTGAAATTTGTCTGACAAGTTCGACCAAAATTATTTATCCATTAATAAATCTCCATTTAGATTGAATACTGACGTCTGCTTGACGCATCGTATACTGAGAGTATTTTGCTCTTCTACCGCTAAAATATGTTTACATTTTAGCACAGAAACACATTTAAGTTATTTTACAGAAACACATTATTTTACACATTATATTTTTTATAGAAACACATTTAAGTTAAAAAATCCATAAACATATAATTTCAGATTTGTTTAAAATACTTATATTCATTAAACAACAAGGTTATAAGCACATAATGTTATGAATCGAATTATTTTTAAATTATAGAAATTAAAAATGGTATGGTAATGTCATACCGATCTGTGTAGTATACCAATAGGTATTTATAAATACTCATTCATGTGTTGTGGTGGTATATTTTATGTGTGTCTTTTGAATGGTATATATATATATATATATATATGTATCAATACCGGTGTTTTAATTGGAAGGAATTAATGATTTAATTCCTTTAAGCTTTAAAGCTCCACGTGGTCAAGAGCGAAAGTTTATTAAGACAGCTGTGAAATTATCTGTGAAGTGAGTAACATGCAATAATAAACATGTGTGAAATTATCTGTGCTCTCGTTGGGGTGTCTCTTCCGAACGGAAACAGAATTCCTTTGGCAGTGTATGATAAGCATACATGTTTTGGAAAATTGCCGCCTAAAAGAGTGAAATTGATCTTTGGCTTACCACAAAACATTAGCCGCTTCCTCGGTCTGACTGAGTGTCATCCCATCAATGTAAAACTCTATAGGCTCAGGAGCTGAGTTTAAGAGAAAATCCGGCCAATAATGAATAAAAGAGCTTGTAAACTGGGAAGACATAAAAAGGATGTTAAAAGAAAGACATAAAAAAAGACATCGAATATTATCGAGGGGTAAAGAGACGTTCTGAGAGGAGTGCTCTAGAACTAGTTGTAAGAGAGAAATGATAGAACGACTCTGAAAACCCAGCGGTAAGGCAGAACGAAGCCTCAATTGGTTGCCCTATCAGCGGTGAGGAACAGTGGACAGCTACTCATTAGAGATGTTTGTATTCAAAATATGATCCGGATAGCTAGATAATAGAAAAATCCTTGTTTGCCCAGTCGATACGCAAAGGAGGTACACTATAATCATCATGGGTGCATGGTTTCTCTTGCGCCAGATGACTACACGAACATATGCATATGTAAGTGGCATATTTTTTACGGGAACTTTATTTGAAAGTCCTATATGGTCAGCAGTAGTTGGCATAATTACATGGAAAGGGTTTGGGATAGACTACCATTTAGCAGCACTGTTCTGAGATGTTTAGACACATGTTTATTATTGCACTATATTGTATACATAATCAGATATCTGATTAATGCTTATTAAAAATTCCTTGTTCTAACATGATGCTAATTGTATGTCATATCTATTCGTTTTAAATTGTAAATATTAATAAACTTATATTGTTTATTCTTAAAATAAAGAAATTTTCTTTTGATTTATTTCATGTGCATGTGTTTCTTTCTCCATCATGTATAAGTCACTAAACGCTTTCAAACCTGTAGTTTTATTGCGGTATTTTTAGTATTTAATAAGTGTTTTGGGGACAGATTTAGCTTGTTCTTTCTAGATACGAGATATTGTTATAAGGGTTTAAAGCTTAAAGCCTAAACAACACCAACACACTTAAACAATAATATAATTTACTTTTATTTTAAGTAAATTTTAAGCAACAATTCATTTTTAAACATATAAAAAATTGAGTTTAAACCAAAAAAATTATCCCCAACAAATTAGTGTAAATTAAAATGTTTATATTTGAATTCTGTCTTACAACAATAACGTTGAAATTTAAAGGATTTTTAATGCAAAAGTTTAATATAGCTGAAAAAAAAACCCATTTTTTTTAAAAACAACTCAAAGTATTAACATTATTGAATTCATTTTCTGCATTAAAGAAGTAAGGATAAAATTTGACAATGGCATTTTTTCTTATAAATATTTCACAGAATTCATTTAACTACTTAACTTTTATTTCTCAGAAAATTCTTCATTGAAAATGTGTTTTGTAAAAAAAAAGTTATGGTAAAGGCATAAAGGTCCACATAACAGGAAATAGCAAGTTGTGATTTTGAAAATCACGAATAAGAATTTTGTTTTCATGTCAAATATTATCACTATAAAATTATGGAACATTACTCGATAATAAAATTAGAATTATAAACACCAATACATAAAAATAGGAAAATCCTGGAATTTCCATCATATCAAAACATAATTACATCAATGCACAAAAAAGAAAAAATTGAAACTAGTTTGAAAGAAAATCTTTGAAGCTCATCCATAATAGTTCAGTTTACAAGAAATTAATCATAAATGTTTAAAACCAAATTAGTATCAATAATCTATGCTTTTTAAAAATATATTGTAAGAATAATTATATGTTAATTGGATGAGATAATAGATAATGAGAATGAGGGATTATATAATGTTTTAATGAATCGTAAAAAAAAATGTTTTTATTAGTTAAACATGATAAATAAAGTATGTAAAATATTAATTTAAAGAAAATATTAGGAAAGTCAATGACAAATTTTGAAATAATAAGAAAAATCAATGCAAACTCGTTTTATATCATTATTATTTGCTACTTTTAGATATTTATCCAGAACGTAATAATATAATAAAAACGGTCGCGGTTAATTCAGGTCAAAATATACTATTTTCTGAAAAAACATCATCTTCTGCATTATGAGAAGATAAAAATCCCCGAAATACAACTGTGTGAAGTATAAACGTAAAATTTGAAAAGCATTTTCGTGCAAAAGCACATTCGTGCATTATATAAAAAATTTTAAAGATAGATAAAAAAAATTTTTTTTTTTGAAAAATCAATAATTTTTTATTCATAGGCTGTGTTTAACACAAAATTATTTTAATGTTAATTTTAAAAAAAACCAGAGACAAGATTATTTCAAAGATTTGAACATAACTGTGTTAAATATCGTAGAAAAAATATTTTGTTTAGAAATATTATTTCTGGAAATATTATTATAAATATAGGAAAACACTGCATCTAATAATGTCTAATACAGCATTCAAGTATTCTGTAAAAAAGATTAATGATGGAAAAAATTTAGTGAAATAGATTAGAAAAATATATTCAGTTTTTAATAAAATATATTCAATATATTATAATATATTCATAAATAAATATTCATAAAATAAATATATTCATATTTAAGTTTTTCTTTAGGACGTAATCAATTCAATAAAAATTGTAATTTAAGTATTTATCGAAACATTCGTATTATTTTAAAAGTATATATTTATGAAATGAATCTGATTTAATGTCTTATATGCATAAACTTATATTAAAATAGAATACTTGTATGTAAAAAAACATTTGTACAAAAAAAAGTTTTCGGATGGAAAACTTTCAACAAGTAAAATAGTCATGCAAAAAATGTTTTGCCTTCATTAAGAGAAATAAAAAAAAATTTATAATAAAGTTTATAAAAATATAAAAATATTGTTGTTAGAAGAAAATCACTTCCAGAAATTATTTTGTATAACTTAGAAGAGAAAAGAGTGGAGAAAAAATTATAAATTGTAAAAAAATAAATAAATATTTTAATGTTTAAAGGAAAGCAGAAAAGGAAAGGTTTATTGAAGTGAAGCTGATTTTTTGGAAAATTATACACACTTATCAAAAACACACTTATCAAATTATACACACTTAAGTGCAAATCATGAATTTTAAATACCCTTTTCATAATATATTGGTATCAAAGCCATATTTTAAAAACTAGAATTTCGATTTCATATTCCATGGATTCAACAAATACCAAGAACAAATTCAAATATGAAGTATTTGAATACCGGTGTTCATTCATAATTCACTGTATTATCTCCACACTTCTTATGTAAGTATGCAGAATTTTTAAAGAAGGACTTTAAAATTTTTAATTCTAACTTCGGTCTTTTCAAAACTTAATTGCTTATTCATGATGCAGAAAATTCAAGAAACGTAAGAAAAACTTAACAATCTCGGTATTTATCATTATTATTATTATTATTATTATTTTTATTTTTTTTTTTTTAAATACTAGCCGCAAAGCAATAAATTTCGGTGTTAGAATATAAATTCGCAATGAAGATATTTTCCGTAGCCATCTTTTTAACAGATGAAAATATCTACACCTATGCATTTCACGTAAAAAAACCATTTTGCGAAACATCGTATTGTATGAAACATTTTTAATATTTTTGCATATTATCATAAACTTATGCTAGATTTCTCAGATTTTACTAATTTGTTTATTTCCTGAAAATATTTAATCTCTGTCTTACCCTGGGAACAACATATGCCAGTTTGTTTGTGTCCCAATAAAATAATAATCTAGTTCAGCTTTTCTAACAGCTTTTTGCATTCTTCAGCTTCATGCGATAAAAATCCAAAATTACCTTTGATTTCATCAACGATTCTACATATTATTGCTTGGTAAACTTTAATGTCTTTTGCCGCAATTCTCCTAGACACATCAATGGTTTCAGTTTTATCTGATGTATGCGAAGAAATAGTCTATAGATTTATTTTTTACAAGTGTATCTTAGGATGATGGAGTTTAAATTCATCGTTCGGGCTTAATTTGAAGGCCTGTAGGGAACATGCTAACAATGCCTGCATTCTTATTGCAAAATTCCAGATTATTTAAAGTTATGCAAAATTCCAATTTTATTGTTGGTAAAATTCAGTAACGTCTGACCTAAAATATCAGCTCCTATAACTACCTGTGAGGTGACATGGCATCACATGCCGTGTCAAAATAAATTAATTTCCATCTATAGTAACTTCTATTTCCTTTAGTTTTCAATCCATGAATTTTCAATTCATGATAAAACTATTCGGCATCTCGTTAAACACATCTTCGTGTAATAGTCTTATGAAATTTATTTGTGTCGACAAGTGCGACCACATCTGTATTATTTAACTTTATTTCCTTTGTCTTAAGTCCTTATGTAAGGGTTGCAAAATGGATTTGAGCAATATTTGATGTTTCCTAAATTTCATTTGCTCTATTCGGAAATATTTAACTGTTTTTTTTTTCACTAATTTAGAACAATGGGATCTTAAATGTCTATTATCTACACATTCGTAACATCTTAATGAACTTTTCCCCTTCTATCAGGGGGTCTATTCTCAATCAGTTTTTGAGTTTTTGGATTCTTAACCCGAGTTTTTGAATTTATTCGTAATACATTATTAATGGCGCTCAATTACTCCCTACAAAATTCCTCATCATAGATATCTCATTCTCGTGATCAATTTCTAATTCTTCACACAAAATTTTCAAATTTTCCTTAAGACCTTTTGGTAATGTGTTTGGCTACACGGTTCGTCACTGGCGGTATTTATTCCTAAATTTATATCCCGCTAAATATCTTATATAAGAGAAATTTTTTTCACCCATATAAAACTAAAATTAATTAATTAAATTTAATTAATGAATTAATATTTGGAAAAACTGTATTAATATCAAGTGTCATCCACTACAAGTTTAGAAAAAATGTATTTGAACTTGAGTGGATGAATAACATTTTATGAACGATTGAAAATTTGAACAAGATATATATAGGGAGAGTGTGAACTAATAAAAAGCATTGAAAAAATAGCAACTCTTTTTTTAAAAAAGCATTTAAAATTTAAACACAATGGAACAATTTCTTTTACACAATCAGTTTCAATTTAAGTGAAAAAAAGCATTGTTAATTAAGATTAAATTTCACCATAAAAATATGAAAACAAAAGTTATTGTCAAATAAAAAAAAAGATATTATCTGTAATTTCAACTTGTGAAGCAGCTGATAGGCAAACGGAAGGTATATAAACGTCTAGCTTCAGATAATACACAAAACAGAAATGTAACACAATAATGTGTACATTTTTTTTCCAAAATAAATTTTGTAGAAAATTAAAGGACCTGGGAAAAAATTGATCAACTGTAAAAAGTGAATTTTAAAAAAAAAGTTAGTTTCATAAAATAAAAATCATTTCCAGCAGTTTTTTATATGACTTACAATAAGGTAAAAGTATAATTTAGTAAAACGTAATGAAATCTAAAACATTTTATTTTCATCAGAAAAATTTATGTTCGTTCAATTAAAGCAGAATTTTGCAAAATTATAAACACTTATCAAAATGTGTTTTTATTAGATAATACTTATCGAAATTGATTAACATTCCAATCCTATTCGCTATCAAGGTGAATATAAAATTCAAAATGAAGTCGATGTGAGTTGAAAGAAATTTAATTTATTCATGCTTCCAATATTTACGTTTTCATATTAGTTTGCTAACTTGTATTAAAATATATTTTCGTTAAATGAAATGAAATACAATATAATTAAATGTAATTTACCCTCAAAGTTATAATGTTTTTGTAAAATTATGAATTCAAATATAAAATGTTGCTAAATAACACTTATCGAAGCTTTTACGTATATACTATGAGAACATATGTAGTGTGAGGTATACGTAGAGATATGAGAAGGTTTTATGACGAAGAGTATTTGTAGAGATTTTGAATTGATATAATAAATAAAATAAAATAATAAATGCATGTTGTCAAACGTTTTAATAGCTTATACTATTTGAAAATATAATAAGAATTTTGTAAATATTATTCAATAATTATGAAATTAAAACAGAGCGGAGGCTGTATAAAAACAAGGCTTCTTCCTGGCAGAATAGTAAAGAAATAAAATATAAGTGATAATGTTTGTTGAGATAAATATAAGTATACAATATTTTAAAATAAAGTATAGTTATTTGGGATTAATAAATTGAACTAGGGTAAATTTCTTCTTAAAAAATAAAATCGTTTGAATTATTTTGTTTTATAAAATCATAGTGATTATTTCTAAATGTAATGAAAATTCCATATATTTTAATTTCAATTTAACAAATAGAATCAAGCCTGAAGGGGAAAAAATCTTAAAAACTTTTTTCAAGTTACTTAAAAAATTGGATTTTGAATTTAAAATGATTAGTCGCAGTTGAAAGAAAATTTCATGTCTGTGTTTCTATCCCTTTTCGTTGTACTTTACTAGAATTAAAGTATAAAAAAATTTCTAAGTGTAAAAGTTTTAAAGTGTTAAAACGTTTTTGCAATATACTACAATTTACTGTAGGTAACTAATTGGTTAAATCTGTAGTACATAAAACATTCGTAACATTCTCTTCGAGTTGTGTCTGTTTTGCTATATATTTTTAGCATTCTTCAAGAAAGTTTTTAAATATGCTTACATGTTAACTTTAATTTATGCAAATGCCTTTTCAAAATTTTAATAGAAAAATAAATTTGGGAACATATAGAAAACTTTTTTTGAAAATAAAACACAGTAAAATTTTTAAAAACTTAATTGAAAAAAAAAATCATAATTAAAATATAAAAATAGAGTTGTAATCATAATTAATAAGAGAGTAATCATAATTAAAATATAAAAATCAGTTGTTAAAATAATTGTCTGCAAAAATAGCAAAAAAAAAAAAAAAAAATATAACAGTAAATTTTTAAAAAAAGTTTCCTTTCCATAAACATTTGTTAAAAGTTTAACAAATGTTTAAACATAAAAGTTTTCTTTCCATTTTGTGAAAGGTAGCAAACACGATCGGGGAAAAAAATAGATTAAAAAAATTTCTAAGTTAAAAAATAAAAATAAATTTCCTTTTTCAAAATAAATTTTGTTAATAATAAAATAAAAAATAAATAAATTTCGTAAGATAATGAAATAAAAATAAATTTTGTTAAAGCAATAAAATAAAAAATAAAAAAAATTGTTATCGTCTAATGCCGATGTACAGTTTACCCATGGGTATCTGCATTTTTGGTGTTTGCATTTTTTGTATTTGCATTATTAGTACTTGCATTATTGGTATATGCATTTTTTTTTATAATCGTCCATAGAGTGGAACATGATAGCTAAAAGTGCTTTCTTAAACACTAATGCTAATACAGCATCAATGTTGGTATTGTGTTTATTAATGACCGTCTCGGCTAGAGCGGGATTTACGAATGAATCGTCATAATCATCGTCGTCTATATCAGACTCATATCAGTCTGTTCCGAAGAGATAGGATTCAGGTCAGCGAAAGCATTTTGAACCTTCAGGAAACGATTCTGTTCGAAATTTTTCGAGCCATTCCAAATCGATATTAACGTTTTGTGATTGGTATAAAGGCTTGTTCATTAGATACAAAGCCGCATTGTAAACACGATTGGGAGAGACGTTTCTTCAATTTCACGTAGATAGTGGCTGAATCGTTTACATTGCGAGGAAGACAGTCGACCGATTTGTGAAAGTCGTTAGGAACGTTCGTAACGGATCCCTTGATACCATATTGACGATCCCGACCAAGCTCTCGTATTTGCATGAAAGGGATACGAAGAGCAACGAGACGCTCTTCACAACTCAGACAAACAGGAGAGTTGCTCAGGATATCGAAAGCCATAATTGGCTGCAAGATTTGGAACGTTGCGTTTACGAATATGATCGCTGCACGTTTTACAAAAGTCAGCTTCATCCAAGTCGACAGAGAAAATTATGGCAATTTGTTCTTTCGTAAAGCCACGAGCACGCAAGTCGGCTTTCGAATAGCTTACTAAATTTTTTTTTCATATATAAACGATCACAACAGTAACAACGATGGGTTGAGCCATCAGCAATTGATTTAAAGAAACGTTCTTTGACTTTGAGCCACTGTTTCTCTTGAGAGTAGTCGTTTAAATCGGAATGAGTATTGTTCATGAAGCAATGGGAGCAGGAAGGAGTAACTGAAGAGGACGAATTAAAAGTATCCTTGAGAGGACAAGAACAGGAGGGAGAGTAAAGAGAAGGAGTTTGAACACATTTCGTGTGTTTAATATTGTCATCGTGAGGGTTGATAGCCTGTTGACGTTTGAGAGCTCGACGCTCCCGTTGAAAGACATTTTGGCGGGCACGAGTTTCAGGCTTCGAACGGGCTTTTCTTTTCCTTTCATGATCATGCGCTTTAACATTGTCTGATTTGCGATACAATCTCATCACTACAATTTTCCGGCGCTTAGATTCAATACGTTCTGACTCAGTTGGTTTCCTTTTTGGCATTCCTCCCTTGTTGACATTTTCCTTTTCCTAAGATAATAAAATAAAAATAAATTAATTTCTTTACCTAAGTAAATTTTGTAAAATAATAAAATAAAATAATTTTAAAATTATTAAAATAATTTTAATAATTTTAAATTTTAATAATTTTTTTTTTTTTTTTTTCTATCACAAAAAATAAATTTTGTAAAAGTTTGTTTGTTTATTAAAAATCTGTGAAAATAAATTCTTTTTACAAAAAAATATATCTTTTTGAAAGAAAAGAAAAAAAAATAAATTCAAAAAATTCAAAATGTCTTATTGAAAAAGCACAAAGAAAATCCGATCGGAAAAAAAGTTTCTATAATAGTTAAATATGTAGTTAATAGTTAGTTTCAATAAGTTTTTAAAAAGTTTTAATAATTCTTATCTCTACAATATCCTCTACTAAGACGCCAACACTTCACTTTCGTCGCCCGGAAACCGGCCTCTATTACTTATGTCCGAAGGGTGAGGAAGTTTTTTTTGCAGGCATCTCGCAATCACTGCGAATGAAATAGAATAAAAAATCGTGAAAAGTATTTTGGGTAGCATATTTGAAGCTTGGGAACTTACAGAAACGGAACGAATATAAATTAAGGTGGAGTATTAGGATTTTTTTATGTATTCTTTTCCCGGATAGAGCAGAAAATTGTAGAATGATTTCAGAAACATGAGTACGAAATTTCAGTTGAATAAATATCTTCCGATTCCACTTTGAATTCTAAATATACGATATTATCTGAAAATAATGTGAATTTCCAATTTTCAGTGTTTTTTGATATTTTAGGTTTAAAAAAAAAAATGAAATAATATACAAAAAACATAAATGTAAACTTTTAATAAGTAGAGTAATCTAAGATATCTATTATCTATATAAGTAGAGTAATCTATAAAATCTATCGTAGAATAATCAATAAATATCTTCATTACACTTTGGGATCTAAATGTGAAAAAATTGACGAAAATGATGTAAATTTTTACTTTTCAGTAGTTTTTTAAACTTCCGTTTTTTCTTTGCGCTAGTGCGAAAAAGTTGGAAAAATGTATAAATGTATAAATGCAACATTTTAAAGTAAGAAATAATTCTATCTTGATCGACTTTTAAGTCTTAAAACAGATAATAGCCTGCACTAAGATGGTCAATAGTATATACATGATTATTTTATATTAAGTAGAAGATATTAAAAATGCAAATTGCTGCAGTTATGCAGTTATATAAAATGACATATGATTAATCTTAAAATTGATAGTCGTTTGATTGCACTAATATAATTAGCGATTTAAAGAAATGATATGAGTTTTGCATAAAATTAAGTTTTCAATAATAATATATATATAATATATATATATGAATGATTTTTATAATGACAATTTTATTCTTAACTGCTCAGAGTATCACAATTATTTCATCTCAATAAAAATAAACTTAATAAAAGAATTTATAGCACAAAAGTTACTGAAACGAATTTATAAAGTATTTGAAAACGGCTCATATAAAATTTTGGCTATATCCTTTATTATCGCGCATACCTTTTCCAAATTTTTCAGTCAATCGTTTAAATCATATGTATATTATCTATTTAATGTTAAAGAAGCTGAGCAAATATTTGTATTCCTAAAAATGTCTATTGTTTTAATTTTCTTTAAGAATTATTTTTACATTATAACTAAATTAATCTATAGCGTATATCGATACATACCTCGAATATTATAAAATTATTCGTATATCATTAATGTGTATTTTCTTACATAAATTTAATCTTTGAGAGGATTTTCAATAAAAAAAATGTTATGAACCATTTTAAAATACACGTACGCGAGGATTAAAAAATATAATTTATATTGTTTTCATGGTGGCAGCCTCACTCATCAAGAAAAGTGTACGTGACACATAGCCATTTAATATTTCTTTTATTCTGCAGTCGTAAATTGAGGAAATACTGTTCCAGATGTTCTATTATTCACAGACAATTTGAGATGAAGTTTGTAGTTCTGAAACACTAGCATGCTTATGTGTATAGTAAGTCTTATTTGCATTCGAGGGTTGCATTAATATTTTCTGGTAAATGTAGAAACAGATGTTGTTTTGAATTCATTTAAACGGATTTTGTATTTTATTTTGATTGAATGAGTGTTGATTCTTATGAACATTTGGAAGGTTACGCATTTCGCACAAACCGCAATTGCGTGTTTTTGTAAAGTAGTACGACCTAATCAAAACTGAACTGAATAACGTTGAATGAGTTTGAATTGATTAGCGTACCAATCAGACACATGTGCAGAAGGCAAGAAATGAGATATTAAACGATGTAATTGGGTCGATGTCCAAAATAAGTTAGGAAAGAATGAAATTGATATTAAATGCATTTGAAAGTTTCATGTATCTATTGTTAAGAAAAACTATATATTTATCATCTTATTTCAGCTTTATTTATATAACAAAACTTTTAATTGCCGGTTATTGTAAATTTTAAGGCTTCAAAGTCGAATTAGAAGAAAAATCGAAAAAACAAAAATTAAACAAAAAACTATTGAGAAGTGAAAATTTATATCATTTTCGGCTAATGTTGAATATCTAGATCCTAAAACTGAAAGAGAAGATATTTATTGACTACTCTAAAGTTGTACACTTGTGTTTTTACTTATTCTTTTATCTTTTCAGCGTTACAAGAAAAAAAAATCTGAAATTACGAAACATCTCTGAAAATTTAAAATTTACGTCATTTTCAATTAATTTCAAATATCTAGAATCGGAAGATATTTATTGATTAATAATAATCTTGCATTCTCACATTTTTTGATAACAACTACTTTCGTTGACTTCCATTATGAACTCTCGCCATTTCTGTATTTTCCACTCTTTGCAATATACTAACCGAAACATTTGAAGGGTTTCTTTTTTATTTCATTCGCTGTAGTTGCAGGCAATTTTCACACAATTCCAGCCAACTGCTTTTCGCTCTTCTTAGTTTCCCTAAACTGAATTCCAACTCTTTCAATACCTAAAATTTTATATTAATAAATCGAATTAAAGAGATTCATGAATTTTTACTCTACTTGACTATTTCCATTATAGACTGCAGAAGCTTTCGAGCTTGCTACATAAGACTGTAATCCTGTGAAGGGACAAGTTAAAATTTGCCAAGTTTCAAAAGTTTTGATTTGGAAAACACGCCCAATTTAGCAGAAGGCTTCGCCGCTTTTTTCCTCCTTCCTACTCTGTGTGTTCACTACTGTTCTTCCCCATGAATTCTCTTTTAATCGCTTTCTTACAAGTTTTCTGCATTCAGTTGATCTTTTTGTGGAATCTATTTCGAAATGCTGTTTACTATAATGTATTTTTTCAAATTTCCATATTTACCATACGTTAAATGTGCGCGAAATATCCGTTTGTGTGCGTGCTTATGATTCCAAAATTAGTTTCGCTAAAGATACAAAAATTAAATTAAACAGTGAATGTATGAAATGTTTTTATATATTAAAATATTTTAGATTTAATATGATATGCATATAATTTTTCTCTTATTTTTTAGTATATTTTGTCCGAGAGGATAAGAATTCTTGAAATTGAATATATTTCAAAAGTTTAGAATTAATTTCAAAAATTTCGAAATAAATATTAAAAATATGTATACAGTTTTACATTGCATAGTAAATTTTCCCCCGTATGGAACCGGTACAATAATTCACTCATGTTCATAGTTAACATAATCATGTATGCGTAAAATATGGGAGAGTAAACTTATTTTAATATAAAATTAAGTACTTGTACTATAAATGAATAATATTCTAGATTTTTCATCCTGTTTAATATTTTATTGAATCAATTAAAAAGCATAAAAGTCAATTAAAACTTAAAAAATTAATATGAATACACATTTATGAATTTATATGTATGAAACTATAGGTGTATTTTAAAAGTGTCTAAAATTTTTTACATTTTTATTATTTCATAATATTTTGCTTATAGGCAAAATGGTAGATTTTCTTTTTTAGAAAATTATTAACAATATTAATTTTCTCTCATATTTAATTTCTGATATTACTTTTTTTTATTTGTTGCAGGAAATGATTTTTTTACATTTCTAAAGTTTTTTTTTTATTTATAAGCTTAGAAATGTCGTTAAGTTTTTTAAATTACATGTTACTATATAAACGTTAATTGCTACAATTTTTTTTAAATAAAACATTTCTTCACTCCTTTAGGAACATAAGACTGGAATCGTATACGTATTAATGGACAAAATTGATATTGATCCAGAAGGCTTGAATTTATTTTAATGGAATCACTTTAATTATTAAAGATTATGATCACTTTTTGTTGTTAATTAACTACATACATTATATATATGGAAAGTGATATGCCAAAACCTTGCAATTTTTATAAGACAAAGTTAAGAAAAAGTATACATATATAAAAGCAAATTGTCATGTAATAAAATTTAATATTGATAGATGATAAATTTAATATTGATAAATTATTGATATTCACTAACTACTTTGATAATACTTTTCTGTTAATAAATAACATAATGAAACGAAACACAATTTTTTTTTAGTTGTGTTTATTCTTTTACGAATGTTACATATTATGCATTCGTTCCTCAAACTTTCAATCCCTGAGATCTTTAGCTAAGTGGGAAAAACTGATGAAGTAGTAATGCAAAAAATTCCTGCAAAGGCATTTCCTTGGTAATGTAATTTCTGATACTATATACATAAATATGTACTATGCTTTTTCAATTTCATTGTTTCGAAATTATCTTTATTTTTCTAATAAATGTAAAATTTTTAATTATAAAATTAAAGCTCTGCAAAGAAAATACGTTTATCGCCTACTCTAAATGAACTTAAAGCTCAAATTATCTAAAAATAAATCTTTAATTAACTATTTATCTCTAAATAAACTTAACATTTATTAAGTTTTTAAAATGTAAAATGGGAAATGTATTTCTTTGAGAAACAGTTTCGCAAATTTTAAATTTTCGTCAATTTTTATTTGTTTATTTATTTTATGTTAGAAAAATGAATGTTTATTTTTCAGAACTATACTATATCTGTTTTCAAATGCATTCGTGTCCACTTATTGTTTATATTTAATATGAACAGCATTTGATTTAATTCCAAAGGAAAGGGGAAATCCGTTGAGAAATAACTGAAAATTTGATGAGGAAATTTTTTTAGCATTAACTTAAATTACATTTAGCATTTTATTAATTTTGATTTCAAAGAGTTGAATTCTAGCTTAAGACATTAAGAGTTTCTTAAGTCTTAGTAAAGAGATCAGATGTTGCACAACGATTAAATAATCGGTACATTTCTGAATTTTTTTAGTCAGATATTTAAAGCTTTATATCAAAATTAGCTTTTAAAAGATATTTATTTTCAGTCTTCCAAGATAAATTTACCATGTAACATTCATCGAATGCAATAGAGAACTCAAAATTGATATATACTTTATAGCATTTTTAATTATCTGAAGAATTACGAAGTGTTTCCAGTGATTCTACTATATTTCTTTTTCCCAAAACTTTCTAATAAAATCATAATTGTTGTCAACTAACATTCATGGGGAGAAGTATAACAGAGATTTTAAATTTTTTAGGAAGACATGAATCAAATAAGGTTTCAACCGACACCAGTTTTTTATCAATACAGAATTCGACATATAATTATCTAAAAATAATAAACAGAATTTCTCAAAATCTACTAATTGGATAGGCTTCAAAAATTTATATTTCTTAATAATATGAGTAATTGGGTATCACAAATATTACCCATTTCAACGGCTTCAATTACGTTGTTTATGATAGAATCTTTGAGTTGCAGAATAGAGAACTCAAATTTTATAATATTATGTAATTCAGTTTTAGGTTTGTAAGAACCAAAATAACTTATTGAATTTTTTTTTCTTTCCTAACAATAAGTAAACTTAATTTCTTAACAAATTTAGCTTTCACAAATGAACGTTGAGTTAAGTTATCTAAAATAATTTAGCTTGTTCATCATTTTCATTTATAACAAACAAAGGTGCAAGTTTGAAAAAATACCATATTGTTTTGAATATTTTGTTTTAATATGAATTCTGCTGAAACAACGAGTTCCGATTCAAAGGATGAAGACGATTTGTTTTATTTTAATTATTGCAAAGAATTGAGCTTTGTTATTTCGAACCACATTTCTCGTATCATCTATATTATTATTTTTACAGAATCGTCCGATTTGCTTCGAGTTAGGCGACAGGCATCTAAAACTTTAGACTTCAGAATCGTCGTTCTTGTATTTAAATAAAATGTAGTACCAGAAAAGGTTTCATGAGAATGTCAAGAATCACAAAGTAAACATTTTTGTACTCTGAACATATGGCTTGCGGCGAGCTTGAACTTTTCCTCTCCTGGTGAAGCGAAGGGAAATTTCCCTTTTGATAATTGATAGATTCCTTCAGTTTCGTTTTACTAATGTATGAGTACGAATACATGCTTGACGGCTTTTTATTTTCTTCAGTGAGTACTTCACAATAACAAGAGTTTCAAATTGAACTCCTTGTCATCATATAAACGATTAAATTCTATTATTAAATCTGGTGGGTTTAATTTCATTAAATTCGGGTAAAGTAAATTTTCAAATGTTTGAGTAGATATTCGCAATAATTTTAAACTACGAATTTACGTCTGGGCTTTGCCATGAAGTTTTTCAAATCATTTAAATAATTACAGTTCTTAATATGGGATATGTTAATTAAAATATTGATATGAGTATTGATTAATAAATTATCTTTACCATATTCTGCATGGTATTTCATAATTTTTTTCTGATATGACTAGATCAGAAATTCACATAGTAGCATTACCGCCCAAATTTAATTCATTATTTCAACATTATTTAATTTAAGGTGTTTGTGATTTGAAAGTTCAAATGAATTGTAACTACTGGGAATTATCACCATAAAATTATTGTTAATATTGACAAATATTATATTGTTAATATTGACAAATTAACAGTAATGAGCTTTTGATTAATAACATAGATATTTGAAGAATAAAGAGATTTTGAAATCATTTGAATTTTAATAGAACTATCTCTGATTCTTTTTAGTTTTCAATCTATAATAATTATTATTATTTAATGTTAATTCGTCTTTTTATTAATCTAGTTTTCTAATTTTTTTTTATTTCTTCTGAAGCTTTAATTTCTTTCGTCAATTGTTCCTCTTCTGTGAGGTTCCTTTTATCTGAATTTAACTTTGAATAATGAAAATAACTTAGAAGAGTTGCAAGTAATTCAGGGACAACTGAATGACAAAAATAGTGTTTTGTCTAACATTATTTTTATCATGTTTCTAAGTTATTTTCATTATTCAATTTTAGAAATTATTTTCATAACATTTCTTATAATAATGGTTTTTTTTAATTCAGTGTCTGCATGTTTTCCGCTCTTGTATGTAAAATAAAATCAATTTCAATAATAAGGAACTTTACCTTGTTCTTTTCAATTCAAATCGATAATTGGCTTTCCTTTTTTTTTTCGGCCGATGCACCATGAACAGGGATCGATTGGTAGATAAGCATGTCATGTCGATAAAAAAACCAGCAATACTGTTTAACATAATATAAAAATTTCGTTTTAATTTTAATTTATAAATTGCAGTTATCGTATGATGGTACCCTATGCCTGGTAATTGAGGATCTCTTAATGGTTGTTTCTTCGACATCAACTTCCAACCTCTGCTAAAAATTATGAACAAAATTGTTTATTTTTCTTAGAAGCTTTGATGATAAACTATTCCGCCTACCTCAACCAATGAAAATGAGCTCTCCTCTTCATTGCAAACTCGTTGCTTACCACTATCTCTTAGAAACTTTACTTTACGTTTCACCATCTTCATAGTTTTTGAACGCCAAGAACCATAATTTTTCAACAAAAGATATCTTGTGCAGCAGTTGTCGCCTCACTCAAGAAAATTATTAGGCATTTAGCACGTTCTGATTTTGATTTTATGCAGAATACTCTGCAAAATTGTGAGTAATCATCTTTGAATGATACGAAGTATCATGACTCTCCCAAAACTTTCTTGCATCGATTCACACACATCTGCGTGAATGAATGATCCAACTACTTTCGGTAGATCAAGCCTTTCTTCAAATTTTCTACGCTTCTGCTTCCCAAACACGCAGCTTGAACAATATTCTTCATTGAATTTAGTCTTAGTTCTTCTTTGATCAAGAAATTAATTCATAATTTGTTTTTTTTATATTGATGACCTAGCTTTTCATTCTCGCCCCCCCCCCCCAAGAAAAATTCCATTTATTCAACGATTCAATCAATTTTCTCCTGATCTAATGAAAAGTCAATAAGCGACGAATTTGAATACGAAAGAGTTGAATAATTGTACTCTGAATCAAAATTACAAAAAAAAAAGAGAAAAATTATAGAATGAACTGTAAAGTTAATTATTAAAGGAAACAATCAAAATAAAAAGACTGGAGAAGAGAGAAAAAAATCACGAGGGAAAAAGAAAAAACACCAAGATACAAGTATTCACACATAATAAGAATTCATACAAGGGTTTGGGCTTAAAAAAATGGGTTCTTATAATTTGAGATATTGAGGGAGGATTTTAATGATATATATATATATATATATATATATATATATATATATATATATATA
>BPLQ01003107.1:114185-125866 GCA_021605075.1 Caerostris darwini
ATATATATATATATATATATATATATATATATATATATATATATATATATATATTTTAATATTCTTGGTAAGTAGAATTTTAAGTGTTGATGCATTGTTATGTTACGAACATACCAGGGAACATCAGTGATGATACGGAAGAGTTTGCTCCGGATGATTTGTTCTTGATGTTCGTTTTGGCTGTTAGGCCCTATATTTTAACTGCATAAGTGAATACTGGACGGAGAATTTCCTCACATAGCCTAACTTTGTTGGAGAGAGAAGCAGCTCGGAATGCCTACTGATGAATGACAAGCTGCGATAAAACTTTTTCTAATACTTATCCTTGGTGTATTTTATGTGGGTTTTTTAAAGTTTGTTTTTTTAATCAAGCTAACTTTAAGCAAAACAATTTTCTCAAGCTAAGACGAAACTCGAATTTCTCAAGCTAAGACGAAACTCGAATTTTTTCCCGTACAGAAGAAAGAATGTACCTTCAAGTTCACAGAAGAAAGAATGTACCTTCAAACATTTCGACCATCATTCAATCTCCTCTCACGTTCAACCAATTCCACCTAGAATACAAGGCCTCACATATGAATGACGAAATATCGCTACAGTCACAACGTTGAAGATATCAGTGTAGGCGAAGAAACTTTCAAAAAGAGGATTTTTTTTTTCCGTTTCACAGTTTTTCCCCCTCTTTTTTTATTACCCATGAACAAAAAAAAAATTAATAAGCTTTCTTTTAAAATATGAAGATTTGGAACTCTTTGCTTGTGTTGTACATTTTATTTGCATTATTTTAAATTCATAAAGCAAAAGTAAAAATAACTTAATTCTAAGAAAATACAATTCTAAAAAAAATGCAAGTAAATTTTTAATCTATTTAAAGGGAATTATTAGGGAAATGGAATTTTACTTCAGAAATTCATATTTTATAGATCTTTAAACACATTTTTTATCGTAATATAAAAAAGCTGCTGCAGGAGAGAGAAAAAATATTTCAGCATACATAGAAAATTCTCTTATTGGTATAGTTTTTTATATTATAGTTAATACAATTATTGATTGTTCAATAATGAATAAAGTTATAATCAACTTTTTAAATGTTATTATTGTTGTTAAATAATATAAATTTCAATTCTACAATAGCAACTCTTAATTCAAATGAAAATGAAAATTTATTATCCGCCAAACGCAGAAATAAATACATATGATTTGAACATATTTTATTTTCCCAGAAGGCAGCATTCCCCCTTTAACGTCTATCGTGTGCTGGTCATGATATACATAAATGGAACATGACATTCTTTGATGTACAACAAAAAAAAATTATTTAATTCAATAGTATTAACTATTTCAAATTTACTTTCTGCCTCTAAATTAAAACAATTTTCTTTTGTCTTATCAATGACTTATATTGCTGCTATTATTATATTCATATCTACATAATACATGAATTTAAAAGCAAAATATAGACATTAAAAATTGATTTTAATTATTATTAACTTAAATATTAAAGCCGATTAATTATTATCGATTAAAGACGAATTTCCAATATTTGTATTGGAAACATGCTTATACCTGTCGTTTAATTACCGTGAGGAAAAAGCATAAATTTCTTTTAAGTATTAACTTTTTATTACTATTAAATACAATTTTTTCATGTACATATATTTTTGAAAAATTAATAATCATTAATCATTACAGATTAAAAATTATTAATTTAAAAAAAATTAGTATTAATAATTAATAACCATTAATTATCAGAATCATTACAGTCAGAATTAAGACATTTTATCAAAATATGAAACTTGACTTGGAAAAAAAATCCCTAATGATCCCGAATGAAATGTTTTTATTTGAGAAGAAAGTCATTCGTTAATAATAAAAAGTAAACAAGAGAATCATTAGTAATTTTTTAAATATTTATACTTTATCTCTAGATTAAAAAGGAAACGGTAGTGCATACATTTTGATTGTGAGCGAAGTTTTGTTTTAAAGTTGATGTATTGAATTATATATATAATCCATATATTTATACGCTGGAAGTATATTTATGCACTTCCTGATTTTCGAATTTTTACTTTGAAAGTTATAAAAATTCTCTGTTTATAGTTGGCTTTGTTTCTGGCATCGTTTGTTCTCAACCGAAAACTTTTGGAACTCTTTTAAAGCAATAGTACTGTGGGATACTTATAAAAAACATAGGTATTTTCCGTTACCAGAGCGCAACTGCTAAATTGCTAAATAATTCAGGTTTTTATTTGTTTATTTTCTATTAATAGGGTATATGAAGAAAGAAAACTAATTTTAAAAGAAAGGACAAATTTGTTTAATGAAAATGAGGTTTGTTTTTCGAAATTGTTGATATTGCAGGCTTGTTGCATTGCAATCAAAACGGAAAATCTCATTCACTTACCTTCCGATTTAACTTTGGCAAATTTTAGAGGAAAAAACACGCTCCATGCTTATACACGGATTGGCTTACATTTGGAAATATATAGTATACATATATATGTATGTATAAATAAACAGCACATAGGAGTAACTGACAAGGAGTGAATTAACTAGAAACATGACCATTTTTTACTTCAAAAGCTACAAAAGTATTTACTACAAGCAAATTATATAATAAAACTAATCATAACATTCGCAATGTAAAAACATGAAGTGCTTCATATTCAAGGAATAAGTGGCATAAGTGCATTGTATCTTGGATGGATGGCCTTCAAAGCGTGCGTCAATTCACGTTGAAACTCTTCAATCGACTAAAAACGGTGTTCCCGGAGTGGTCTTTTGAGTTTAGGGAATAGCCAGAAGACGCACGGTGCTAAATTAGGTAATATGGGGGTTGTGGAACGATATGGGTTTCATTTTTGGCGAAACCGACATGAAGAATCAATGCAGTGTGATCTGGCACATTATCGTGATGCAAAAACCAAGAGTTGCCTTTCCATAAATGAGGCCTCTTTTTGAGAATAGCTTCACGCAAACGACGCATAACACTAAAAAATATTCCTTGTTGACATTTTGGCCCGGCGGAAGGAATTCATAATGCACTACACCGGATCATAAGCATAAATCCAAGTCTCCTCTCCAGTTATGATGCATTTCCACTTGTCCTGATAGTTAGAAAGCATTGTTTCATACACTTCAACGCGACGATATTTTTCCAAAAAATTCAGTGTTTTTTGTGCTTTTGACGCGTTTGAGGCCCAAAACATCTTTTAAAATGGTATGGATCGAATCTTTTGAAATTCCAACATCATCAGCAAGGTCTCTAATTGTAAATTGACGGTTTGCAAGCACCAAATCTTTAATGTTTAGGACATGAGCTTCGTTGGTTGAGGTTGATGGTCGACCAGATGGCTCTTTGTCTTCAACGCGTTCTCTGCCTTCTTTGAACTGTTTATACCACTTGTAAACATTTTTTTCCGATATAATTTGCTTTCCGAATGCCTTCTGCAACATTCTATACGTTTCCGCCGACGAATATTCATGCCGCAAACAAAATTTAACGCAAGTTCTTTGCTTAATTAATACAGACATTTCAAAAAACGCCGCAATCAGTTTTAGCGTCTCACAAAACCAAATGTAACTCAAACACTAATGGATGTTTTGACATGAAATTTCGCACAGATTTCAAGGACAGGGCCAACAGCTAAAAAAGAAAAAAAAAATGAAATTCCATATGCTCGGGTAATTTGATTTGAAAATTGGTTTTACTTTTTGGGCACAGTAGTATACAGGGCTTATGAATTCGTTCTCTACGAATCAGAACATCAGATTGTGGCTCGTGAAATATTGTACGACTTAAGTTGTCACTTATTGCAACTTAAGTTGTAATCAACAATCGCTCCCTAGAACTTCGTAAAAAACATTCTGCAACACTTATAGGACTAAAAGAGAAAAAGTTCAATATTTTGAAGAAACCTATATAGATTTAAAAGGTAATATATTGCCTCTAGAAGAATCTCGGGAGGAAAAAGAACGACTCGAAGGATTACTGAATAAAATGACGAAATTGTTATAAAATAAAAAACATGAAGTACATATCGTAGTGAGTCCTCTATTTTATTATTAACTGTTCATTTTAGTTTAACCCTTCCAAATACAAGAAGCATATGAGTGATAAAGAAAATAATGACTTTTTTTTTATTCTTCTTAACGCCATACTGCTAATGCTGCTACTGAAATGGAAATCAAGCCATTCCCTACTCTTGATAAATATAACCAACTTAGGGTTAAAAATGATAATAATGAATATAATTCTCCACTTTTCAGTACAAAAATCGTATCTACCATGATTAGAAAACATCTCAGCTTCTATATAAATTAGATATTTTAAATGAATAAAAAAATATCCCCAAAACTTTTAGGTGATTCCAAGGTGATGAAACTTCACAGGTCAGGTGACATTAATTGTTTTCAAATTGTCTGAAAAAATCTGAAATATCAAAATTTTAAACCGAATAAAGCGTCAATCTCTGTTAGGTGTTCGATTTAATTCTTTTGGTTTATTGAGAGGTAGCGTATTATTAACTGATGACGATTTGACGTTTAGTATGTGCCATTTAGTTTTAATAATAACAAAATAGTTTTTATAGCTTTGAACTTTTCGAATATTATACCAAACATTCGTGGAAAATTTTACTTTTCTCTTATAGATAGAAGAAAAATGCATAAAACCATAATCCTTTTAAATTTATTAATGGCTAAGTTGTTTTCCTTTTCCTTAGGTTCCCTTTTTTTCCACAATGAACCAGTTTAGTGAACGTGATGCTATGATGCCTATGCGTGACTGGACTGTACGGGTTCGAATCAAACATTTGAACTTCCTGATTATCAAATTTTTTACTTTAAATTCCTTTCACTCAAGGACGATCGTATGCAATCCATCTCATGGTCCAAATTCCATGCTTCCAAGGTTCCCCCAGATAAAAGCTTACAGACTACTGCGCAGCCAAGATGCTTTACATCATCCTCTCGTTATGAAACATGTGGCAAGTTTGTCACCCTGCTGGGATGGGCAAGATTGTAGCGTGATTGATGGATGGATTAGACAAACGTGAATGATGGACAGACTTGTAACAACCACCAGGAAGGTATATCTTCCGTCAGATTTTATTTATTTTACTTATAAGAAAGTATACTATTTCTAAAAAATAAAACCTATTTCAGTCATAGTTCGACTTGCCATCCTCTAAAATTGTTTTTTTTTTCATAATACACTTTGACCTGGAGAATTTTGGAATTTTGACCTGACGAATTTTGATGGGTTTTTATTTTTGAAAAAAAAAATATAATGATAAAATATTAAAGGGAAAAAAAGGAAAAAAATAAATATTGATAGCTAAAAAGAGAGTAAGGACTTAAATTAGTAAATCTGTACAAAAATGTATTATACAAAAATATTTTCAAGAAAGCAAATAACATTATGAGTGATTCTGAAATAGTTATCTCAGACGTGATAAGAATTTACGTAGTTTCAGGAATGCTAAATAGGATTTTAAGGAACGTGAAATGAATGCTGTGGTGAGTAACGAAGTACGTAAGTTTAGAGCTGCAGTATTTTGAAATCTCTCAAATGTAACAATTGATTTAATAGGAAAATTACATTGATTAGAATGATTTTTCTATCAACTATATAATATAAATAGAAAAGGAATTAGAATTTCACATCTTAGCCTACATTTAATTATTTCGTAACGTATAACGTGTGACTTGAAGAGATTAAAGACAAAAAAACCCCCAAAAAACGATAAGAGATTAAATTATTGGTTTTCAGAGTAAGAGGCATTTAAAATAAATGGACTGATTAAAAAAAAGCGATAGTATATGTAGATGTATAGAAATAATTAACTTAAATATGTATTATTGTTTGTAATGGTCAACATTATTAGATCTTTTATTGTGGAAAAGAATTATTAATTTTGCTAATCATTAGAACTTTATGCAATAAATTTAATAAACAAATTTAAATGAAATTTTTGCATTACATTTCTGTATAATATTAGAATCATTGCAAATAATAAATTAAGTAAAACACAATTAAAAGAAAAAAATATATTTTATTTCTTTTAAAAAAATTTCAATATTATGTATACAGAATATCAAGAATACTGAAATTTTCTGTAAAATTTTATAAATATTTGAAAAATCATTTAAGCAGCGAGAAAAAGCATTATCTTCATAATATTGGCATATATATATATATATATGATATAATTATAAGATATATTACATTATAATCTACATTAAAATTGCATTTATAGAGGCTATAATTTTATCCATAATAATATTTAACATTAACGTTTTAATAATTGATGCGATATGATGTTTGTAAAACAAATTGTGAAACAAACTTGTTGTCTTTCTTCTTTTTAGCTATTTAATGATGAAATGTAATTGACGATTATCAAAACAAAAATACATATTGAAAGACGTGCAATTAAACAAATTGCAATAATATTATTCTACAGACAATAAAAAATTTTAGTTGGTTAAAAAGTAAAATTATTACAGAATTTCAGAATAAACAATTTATTTTTAAAGCCAGTCTAGTAAGAAAGAGTAGAGTTTTTGCAAGTTTCTAGAGTTTTTTTTTTACTATATATTGATGTTCTTGTTGTATCCACTGAAGAATGCAATAAAATCAAATATCAGGATGTCCCCGAATAATATTGGCTATGTTGATTGCCAGTTCATAATATAAATCCTCTTACGAGGTATGGTCCAGACAATATTTGGCAGCTGCAACAGCTAGGCAATTAAAAGCATGAGGAGTAAGCTCAACATCAGGGCTTTTGCCCCATTTTTGTTATTTTTTAAAATCATCAGCAGGAATTGTCATATTTTTGTGGTGTTTCATCCTTAATCTTATGCTAGCTGTTTTTCTGTCGACATTTAGTTTTGCAATTTGGTATTTAGTTTTGATCTTAAAAGGAATTATAAGTTTATATTTCGACAAGGCATATAATGATGTAAAATTGGATAATAGGATTGATGAGAAACGCTTTAAACAACGGTAGGTTTTCAACTGTACAAATAGTTTTCTTTCAAACATTTTCAACTGTAGAAGAAAAAACTATAATTGGTTAACAGAAACCTTTCATTTTTTCAAGTTTTTTTAGTTAGAATCAGCCAATCATATGCTTGATTTGACAATTTTTCTGTCTTATTAGATAAATTTTAATTGAATTGAAAATTTTTACTTTTCACTAATTCTATTTATATTCGTTTGTGTACGTTCATACGTTGTTCATAATTTGTACGTTCATACCAAAGTTTTTATAAGAACACAAAAAAAGCTTTTTTTTGCAAATAATAATAAGTAAATTCTAATGACATTTTTAAATAGTTAGAAATATAATTAGATAATTAGATATTTATTGTAATGATTATTTATTTAGTTAGTTCACATGGGTATAAGACAAAAACTAGCATCAGAGAGCAGAATTACACCTTGGTTACTTTACTTAAATTTTCTATGTCACTTTTAAGTTACACTAAAAAAAATTAAACGCAATTGATCACAAAATTTTCGCTTTGTCATTTAATATTTTAAACAGAGTAGATAGTAAATTAAAATTACCTGACATATCAAAAAATGATAATAAATACAAAGGAAGGGAAAGAAATTGATTTGATAAATTCCAAAACATATTATTTTGTTTGTTTGTTTTGGGTGAAGCTCTTTATTGTATGCATAACTTTCATTATTTGATTTTAAATTTAATTAATTTATAATCTTTTCATTAATGACGATAATACACTACTGACCATTAAAATTGCTACACCAGGAAGAAATGCAGATAACAAAATGATATTTATTGGACAAATATATTATACTGGAAATAACAAGTGATTAAATTTCAAGAAATCTGGGTGCATAGATCCTGAGAAATCAGCACCCAGAACAACCACCTCTGCCAGTAATAACAACAATTATACGCCTGGACATTGAGTCAAACAGAGATTGGATGGCATGTACAGCTATGCAGCTTTATGATGCCCATGCAGCTTCAACACGATGCCACAGCTCATCAACCGTAGTGACTGGTGATAGATAGTGACGAGAGAGTCGCTCGGCAACCAGACATTTTCTATTGGCGAGAGACCTGGTGAACGTGCAGGCCAGGCCAACAGCCGAACATTTTCTGTATAAAGGATGGTTCGTATAATACCGGCAATATGCGATCGTGCATTATCCTGCTGAAACGTAGTGTTTCCCAGGCCTCGAATAAAGGTAGAGTCACGGGTCGTAATACAGGAGAAATGTAACGTGCTCTGTTCAAAGTGCCGTCTGTATCCAATTGCACCCCATATCATTGCGCCAGGTGATGGGTCAGTATGACAATGACGAATGCACGCTGCCAATGTGAGTTCACCACGATGCCGCCAAACACGGATGCGACCATCTTGATGCTCTAAACAGAACCTGGATTCTTCTGAAAAAGGACGTCTCGCCATTCGTGCGCCCAGGTTCGTCGTTGATCACACCATTGAAGACCATCCGAACATCGTCGAACTGTTCGTGCAGACACTTGTTGTCTTGCAAACGACCCTAATTCTTGACACAGGGCTCTTGACGTGGCCATTTAGACCATGCGGGTAACATGGTCTTCTCGGCTGCTAGTGATAGGGGAGAGTTGAAATCCAACACGGCTTTCCGTATTACCGTCCAGAACCCATCGATTCCATATTCTGCTAACAGTCATTGGATCTCAGCCGATGCGAGCAGCAATACAGCGATACCATAAACCCAATCCCAGTATGCTACAATTCGACTTATCAAAGTCAGAAACGTGCTGATACGCATTTCTGCTTCTTACACGATTCATCACAACAACTTTTCACCGGGCAACAACGTTCAAACGCACTTTGTGTATGAGAAACCGGCTGAAAAATTTCCTCATTTAAGCACATTGTAGGCGCACATTTAAGCACATTGCCGGCGCCTGCTTCGTCTGAATGCGCTGAAAAGCTAATCATTAGCATATCACATCACCTTCTTCCTAGCGTTCAAACTTCACATCTGTAGCATGTCGCCTTGTTGTTGTAGCAAATTTAATGGCCTGTATTGTAGTTCCTGAATAATATTTTAAACAAATATATAAAATAAAAGCTTGCAAAATTATTTTTAAAGGTATTTTCATAATTAAATTATTTACAGCATAATTAATAATATAAGGAATTTTGAGAGAATTATCATGACCAGCTGCTTGCCTGATATAACTGCGTCGATATGTTAGTGAATATAAATTTTCCTCTTTTTCGTATGCATAATTTCTAATTCTAATTCCAATTAACGAAACAAATGTGTTATCAAAATCATTTTATTTGACAAAATGTTTTATATTATATTAAAAAAGAGGGAAAATATCACTTAAATTTTGTACCTTATAAATGAAATAAAACAATCCATAAATACTCCTGTCCCAAAAAAGTAAAACCAATTTTCAATTTAAATTTCCCGGTCATACGGAATTTCAATTTTTTTCCTTTTTAGGTTGTTGGCACTATTCTTGACATCTGTGTGAAATTTGACATCAAAATATTCATTAGTGTTTGAGTTACGCTTGGCTTTGTGAGACGCTAAAACTGATTCCGGCGATTTTTGAAATGTCTGAATTCATTGCGCAAAGAATTTGCATTAAATCGTGTTTGTGGAAACGTATTGAATGTTGCAGAAAGCATTCGGTGAACATTCCTGTATCGGAAAGAAATGTTTACAAGTATAAACAGTTCAAAGAAGGCAGAGAACGCTTTGAAGACGAAAAGCACTCTGGTCGAAATAAAGCTCACGCCCTAAAAAATAAAGGTATGGTGCTTGCAAACCGTCAATTTACAATTAGAAACCTTGCTGATGATGTTGGAATTTCAAAAGGATCGGTCAATTCTGTTTTAAAACATGTTTTGTGCCTCAAACGCATCAAATTTCGATTGGTACCGAAAACACTGAATTTTTTGGAAAAACATCGTCATGAAGTGTTGTGAACCGCCGCTAGCTTTGATTATTAGAAAAAAAGTTGGCTGCGTTCATTGCGTCCGGAGGGGATTATTTTGAAGGCGATGAAATAAATTTAGAAGAATAAATAAAGAGTTTTTGAAAAAAATAAAATTTGGTCTTACTTTTTGGGCACAGAAGTATATACATTTAGAAGAATTACCCTAATCAGAGGAGTGGAAATAAAATATCTCCATAGCACTAAATTTTCCCATGCATTCCATTGAACCACACAGGCTTGTTTTTTAATGGTTATTCGCTTATTATTTGAGTTTCACTCCGTGTAGAAACGCTGATTTTTTTTTTCTAATTTTCATGGTTTTCTTATCTTTTTAAACTCACCTATTTTATGGTTTAGAATATGCCAAATGAATATAAATGTAAATGTCACCTCATAAATAAAGATTTGCAAAAGTTGTTACTGCTAGAAAAAAATCATATTGAATTGTTCTGCATTGTATCAAATTTGATTGGTGCTTGTGTAGCTTGTATAACTCGAATGCGAAATGAATTTCATCTAAACAAAAACTTCCCGAAAAAAGAGATTTTTAAATTTTGGAAAAGAAATGTCATTGAAAAGTATCATTACTTTACTATTTCAACTATCAGAGGAAAAGTTAAATTTTTCTATAAACGAAATGAAACCTCAACAACAGCAAAAATAATAAAAGTTTTGTATGAGGATAAATAGTTTTTTAATTTAAACATCAAAGCAATTAGTAGATTAATAAATGCCACAGTTCTTATTTTCTGGGAAATAAATAAATCAATAAACCAGTTTTTGTGAATTAGATGAAATGATGGACCTAATAAAAGGCAAGTTGAAATTCACCATTGATTCTGAATGCACCGAAATTGATAATTCAGAAAGTAATAATTTGGATAAAATGGTAATTTAGTGACCAATATAAAGCATCTTAATATTTTTGTATCTTTCATAACTTATACATTTAAAATGTAAATACACATTAATTAATAATTAATTTAACAAATATTCAAACCAATTCAAATTAATTTTTTTTTGAATAAAGTAAAAAAGTGAGTTGCATTAAAATCAAACTTTCCATAACAATACTCTTTTTATTTTAAATGTATATAATGCATATAATTTATGTATTCTTATAAATTTTAATGAATAGAAATATAAAAAAAATTATGCTAACAACATCCATTTAGAAAATATACAGGTTTTTGTATTTCCTGCATATTTTTTCAAAATACAAATAAAATTTCGGACATTTTTTTCATCAAATAGAAAATTAAATGTCTTAAATCCACATCAGGCTGCAAGATAGAGTTTTTTCTATGTTTTCTCTTATGGGACAAGAAGATAAAGGATGATTACCCTTAAAAATATCCCGAAAAACAGCACCCACTCATCATCGCTTATCGTGGGCGTTAATATACGTAAATGGATCATGTAAACCATTGATGTACCGCGAGAATAAATGATTTAATTCAATAGTATTAATTATTTGAAGTCTACTTTCTTCGTAGAATTGAAGCTAATTTTTATATTTTGTCTTATCATTGAATATGATGCTGCTATTGTTTTTACTGCTATATCTACGCGCGTGATTTTAAAAGCAAAACATAGCAATTAAAAATGAAGTTTTCATGAATTAAAGACTATTTTCCAGTGTTTTTATTATATATATATATATATATATATATATATATATATATA
>BPLQ01003107.1:126165-136662 GCA_021605075.1 Caerostris darwini
GGCTGTCAAATTTCGACCCGTGAGACTATTACGAGAGACTCGAGAGATGATCACCTTAAGCAAGCTATGAAAAAATTTTGTAGGTCTTTGTAGAAATGAAAATCTAGAGGATCTTTCTAGGAAGAAAATCTTAAGAGTAACTGATTTTCGGAAGGAAATCTTGGAAAGTGGATTTCAAAATAAAGTCTCAGTAATGTAACAAAAGACGCATTGAAGACAAAAAAAAAAAAAAAAATATTAATACATGAAAGTTTTTGAAACGTTTAGTCATCAATAAATTATTTAAATATCTTATTATGAAATTTATATTATAAAAATAAATTATAAATGTGAAAAAAATTATATATAATTATAATTAATTATAAAAAATTAAATATGTAATAATATTTGAGTAAAAAACATTCTCTAGGAAATTATAATATATTACTTTTAAATTGTAAATCAAATGCTAAGCCATATTTAAGAATTGGGTCATTTTTTGTTATAAAAATTATATATGATAATTTTGGTGTAAACATAGTTCATATTTTAAAAGTAATGAAAATTTATCTTAAAATTTTTATAGTTTTGAATTGCGTTTCAGTTTACTGTAAAATATATATTTATTCATCATTTAAATTTTATATTATAAAAAGATATTTAAACAAAGGGAATTCATTTTTAAACTTTAGTGATACAGCTTCTTAAATTCTGTGATAGAAACTATTTTTTCCTTATTTCACCGTTATTTTATGTTCATATTATGTTTGGTTTTAAGAGTGAAATTAATTGTATTATTTTTTAACATGATATGAAGGACGTTAAGATAACTAATGGTTTTGTTGTTCATTTAAATACTCAATGTGAATGTCTCTTATTAACATTTTATTAACTCTACAATATCAGAAATGATATACTAAATATATACTATATATATATATATATATATATCTCGTTTAGATCACCGCAGTCAAGCATCATTGGGCGCGGTCAGTACTTGGGTGGGTGACCACCTGGGAACACCGCGTGCCGTTGGCAAATTTGGGACCTGAATGGCTGAGTGTCTAGCGCTCTGACACTCGGTGCCACAGGTTTCGGGTTCGAGTCCCGGCGGTGCCATGGATGTTTGTAGTGGTTCGGAATCCACTTTAAGCCGTAGGTCCCGGTCTCCTATGACTGTAAGAGCGTTACGGAGCAAAAGTCAGGCTTCTACCTACGGGTGCTCCATCACAACAGAAGCTGCTTCCTTCCCCTTCAATCATGAGCACGTATGGGCTCGTGGGCTTGGCCAGCCAAGTGGGATAAGAAACAACAACATATATATATATATATATATATATATATAGCATATAACTTTTTTAACGTTTTATTCCAGAAAAACATAGTAACTCGAAAATATTGAATTTTTTAAAAATATTTATTTATTGCTTTATATATAATATATATTCAATTATTAAACATTCTAACATTTTGCGTCAAACATAAAAATGAATGTAAACAGAGACATTGCATGAAACATTGCAGGAACGTCTTTTTATAGCATTCATCTAACAATTTATTGAAATTTTACATAAAACAAGATACTAAAAATAATCGGTTCACATGAAATAAACAAAAAGTTTTACAATTTTTAAGGGTGTCGGTTAGACATTGTTTCCAATTTTGAAGTAAATCTACAATTCATCTTAAAAATTTTGTTCAAGGTAATCGTTAATCTTCATAAATGATTTCTCGTTAGCGTGTCAATGATAATATCGAAGACTTCTTTTTCTTCGAGATATAGAAAAAGTTCGAGATATACCTTGCTGTATTTGAATATCGGACAAGAACAACTTACTATCATCTTTGTAAAAGTTTCTTCTTTTTCCGTATCATACTCCACTTCTTCTTTTCCGTTCGCTCTATATTTTAACAAATTTTTATAAATCTTGTAATTACTGGTTTATCTTTTTACTCTCGGGTAAATCGTTCTTCAAAATACTTCTTCATTTTATTATCTAAGACAGTTAATTAGTCAACTAACTGTGCGACTTTCTGATATTAAAAGGAATTTTATAAGGTACTCCATCGATCAAGGAAGTAATTATTGAAATCATAACTAGTAATATCATTGATAGAAATATCCCCTTATTGAACCAATACCTTTCTCTTTTTTATAGAATTTTTTTTAAAAGGTCTAATTGATTCTTTCGTGTTTTAAAGAAGTATATTTCCTTGAACATTACACTCAAAGTATATTCAGACATAGATTTAATAACAATGGTAATTTTTAAGAATATAATTTTGGTTAACACTTTAAAATTGATAGAGAGGACAGGCAAACATTGTAGAATCGAACAGAAAATCCTCTTAAGAATGTTAATTTACATAGTTTCTAAAAACGTGGAGAATATTTAAGTTTATAGATAGCCCAATGGTGAAAATTTCTTTCATGTTTAGAAATACATAATAAATTTGACGCAGTAAATCGTTTACTTTCAGACTTTCAATGTCATCTAAATTAAAAATACACCTTCTTCTTCGTCATTGGCGCAACAATCCCATGGTGAGCCAAGGTCGTCTGCCTAGTATCAGATTTCGAGGACAGGCAATATTTTCTATTTTTTACGTGGTAGAGCTGTCAGCCCTACTCCCTACAGTCATATTATTCAGAAACCTACGGTTTAAAGTGGATTACGAATCATTACAAACATCCATGACACCATCGAACCCGAAACCTCTGGCACCGAGTACCACCAGGCACTCGATCATCAGGCTCCAAGAAATTACCTACACGTTAAAAAAAATTAAACTTTTTTTTTTCTTCTCCAATACTTTTACATAAATATAAGGAAACATTTTCGTGATAAACGTCAAAAAACAGTGTAAATTATCATAGGGTAATTCATTATCGTCCCATTTTATTTCATGTAGGTGTTTAGTTACCCATAAATAATTTTGTTTCTTTCGTGGTTCCAAAAGTTAAGTAAAAGGTGGGAGGTTTAAAAGGAAGGTTACCTCCCACAGAAAGATTCGTCTTGAACAGCACACCCTGCCAACCCTTTAATAATTAAACAAAAGAAAACTTAAGTCCTTCTCAATGCAAGACAGCATCAGCCCTGACTTTAAAAGTTGAGATGTTAAAAATTGTTGATATACATAATATTTGAAAAAAATTGTTGATGCATATAACATTTGAAAAAAGTTGCTGATACACATACTATTCAATCGCAGTGAATAGCTCGTGTCTGGTTTTAAATCAATTAAAATATAACGAAATGATTTTGAAATGGCATCGTCGTACACTTCTCGAAAAAATTTAGCTTGAGTTGATAAAGTTGTCTACAGTTGTATACTATGACATATAGTATGATTTGCGATCGATCTCTAGGATTTTTTCAATAAAAACAATGCCTTTATTTATATGTGATCGCAGTTCTTTTCTTTCGTGAAAAATATTTTTTTTAAATTTACCTTCGATAATTTCACCATTTAAATTCTTAAGCTTGTAAACAATTGGTGGTCTACGAAGATGATGATGGATCCAAAATATTTCTACAGACCAATAGTTTTTGTAATTTTTTCCAAGACATATGGTTTTTAAATATTTAAAAAAAATTAAATGTTCAATACTTCAAAATCAATGAACTATTTACTGTCTTTCCACTTACTTGTACGAACGTTGTCGTTTAATTTGAATGAGAATTATTTTATTTATTTTTTAATTATATCATTCTACAAATTTTTCCACAAATATATTTGATTGCCAATGTTTACAGCAAATGGTTGCATTTTACTTTTTCGATACCATGTATAATTATAGCTAAATAATAATTTTTCAATCACCTATATATATGTTTGAGTGTTATACTCTGTAAAATACTTTGCAAGAGCTCAACGATACTATTTCTATACTAGTATTCGAATCTTTAGTTACCAACTATCTTTAGTTTTAATTTGCTTTCCTGTAGATCTATGTAAAGCATTTATGCCTCCAAAATTTGCTGATTAATTAGGATTCTTATAATATTAGTTAAGTATAAGTATACCCCAATTTAAAGTAATTATTTAAATGACGCACAATTACTGCAATAAAATGTTATGTAAGAAAACAAAGATTACGGAAACATTTTCTTTATTGAAGAACATGAATTTCAAGAATTTTGTACATTCAATGAAGGGAAAAAAATGTTTGTTGCAAAGCACCAAGAAAGGTAAAATATAAGACCAAAGTTTATAATTTATCAATTTGAATAAAAGTAAAAAGTGTATTATCATATATGCACATAAATTCTAAAATAATTTTTTTTTGTAGAAGCTTGGTCTTGGATGCCTTAAGGCAAGCGCTGCACAGACATTGCCCACTTAACACTACCCAAGAGGTGCGTGTAACTTGAAGATATATACACGGAGTAGCATGCCCCCCCGCAACGCTCTAGATCCTATTAGGACCGGGACCTACGGTTTAAAGTGGATTCCGAACCACTACAAACATCCATGGCACCGCCGGGACTCGAACCCGAAACCTGTTGTACCGAGAGCCAGAGCGCTAGCCACTCGGGCCATCCAGGCACTTTCTAATAAAAGGTTATATACAAGATTCTTAGTTGATCTCGAAAAAAACTCTCTGTGAATCTGTCTATAATGAAAAAAGTTTTGTTCGCGCAAATTAAAGACAAGTTTATATATATATATATATATATATATATTAACGTAGTGCTGTCGTCGTTTGTACAAATGGATTGTGAAAGGGTGGGATTGGGTTGAGATTTGAGACACGAGTTTGAGAACACACAGCTTCATTTACATGAGCACAAACACTACATACACATAAAATAATTATCACATTTAAAAACATATAATTATAGATTCGTGGTAGGATTCCACTTCTAAGACGAAAATAAAGTTATTCAGGTACACGCTGAATCCCGCAATATACTTCCTATCTGGATGAGAGATTATAAAATAAACGCTTCTCAACAAAAGCGCGTGATTCGTTTCTCAGCGGCAGCGCCAGTTGCGTTGTACATCTTGCCAGTACACAGGAGGAAGCACGGTTACTTTAGTTAGCATGAAATGATGATTAGTTTTCAACACAATTCTAACACTTTTAACAATTAATAACAATCAACTTAAGTTACTAAATATAATACCTTTATTAGAACATTATTTTGATAATAATCAATTTACGTATGAATAATTTAAAAGAAATGGACTTACCGTTAGAATAAGCAGATAACTAACTCTAACTCGAAGTCGGTATAAATTAAAGAAGTAAGTTCAGAGAAATTTGATTAAAAGAAACCTCACCCGAACAATATACATAAGAACTTTTTAAATTTTAGTAAAGTACTCAATGTACAAAAATAAAATAACAGAATGTCTATAAGTTTAGTAATAGTGTATTTAGATTCTATAGTCTATAAGTTTAGTAATAGTGTATTTAGATTCTATAGTCTATAAGTTTAGTAATAGTGTATTTACTTTCTATAGTCTATAAGTTTAGTAATAGTTTATTTAAAGTCTCGCCAGTTTTTTTCCTATGGGGAAAATAAACTGGCAAAAATGATAGAAATGGAAGATCAAATATAACAGCGACAGCAACAAAAAACGGAGACTTCATTCCACCAATCACATTGCGCAAATGATTGACTAATTTACTAGGATTTTAATATACTATCCTTTAGATCTATTTATTATTAATTTTTATTTGTAATACTATTTTATTACATAACTTTTCCAAGATTTTCAACTTTTCTCTTAATTTGATCTACTATACAGCCAGTTTTGACTAGGAAAGAGCAACAAAAGAGACAAAGGAGACTACAAAGGAGCTATGGGGATTAATTTTCCTTGCACTCCTACAACTGGCAAATTCTCTGTCTGGATAGAGGCTAGAGAGATCCCCAGGATGCAGCAATGTTTGAAAAAAGGATAAATATTCGCCAAGTGTCATATTCAATGTTCTTTTGACGCATTTGGAAATAGTTTATTGTTATAAATAAAGTATTGCATTGTAGGTGAGTCATTTTAATAAATGTATGTTATTGAATTTGTTCAAGTTATGTTATATAGAAATACTTTATGTTGTACAGAGCAGGTTCCTTACTTAATGTAAGAAAAAAAGGATCTCATCTCCATACGAAAATTAGTTGTAAGAAAATCAACGACTTCCGTAATTCTTGCGGAAAAAATTCCCTCTTCCTAATGACTACCAGCTCTGTCTAATGGTCTAGAATTTTTAGCAAAAGAAAAAATTATTTCGTGAGTAACCTCTGAGACATTTTACTTAGTTGTAATTTACTGGTCTCAATTGTAGCTGTTATAGGACCTATTTGGCTGACACAAGCTTTTCTGTCGAGATCCGCCTGAAAAATTAAATTTTCCTCACAATGCACATCAGATACATTCAATTGACCAGATCAATGGTCTGTTCCAATTAATCTTTCTATCTTTTTCCGAAGTTGCCGGCCGTTTAGAGCGTTCATCTTTCGCTTCCTCACGATCTTCAGTGAATCGTTTGCACCACTCAAACACTCGCGTACGAGACATACAGCCTTCTCCAAAAACTTGAGTAGACATCTGTAAACACTCGGTAGATATTTAATTCAATTTTACCAAGAATTTCATATTCACAAGCTGTACAATTTTAGAACATAACATTTTAATTACAAAATGAAATTAAGTAAAATTTAATTTTACTTAATTAAGTAAAATGAAACGGAAGCACACTTAATTATGCTTGGATGAGGGTTTGGGGTGGGGGTAAATGGTGAGGGTGAACACTGAGAGTCCAATAGGGATCAAGGTCTTCGTCTTTAAGCTGTAATTTGAATTTCGTTGCGTGGAAGGAACTATAAAGCCAGTCCCCTTACTTCATAAATCAATCTTATGAGTGTATCGCAAAATGTCAACTGTAGTCTATGACAATTTCTAATCCTCTTCATATTGATTAACTTAATATTATGGTTGAATCTGGTGAGATGCTTTTTCCATATTTCTTTAAAAAAAATAATTGTCTATACATTATTTTTTGAAAATTTTTGTTATCGAATAATACCACAAACTTCAATTAATTTCAGATCATGATGTTGTATAGGAGCAATTCTTTTGAAAAATTTAGTTTTGTGAGAATACTATTATAATCATGGTTGTATTTCAAGGCTATCATCTCACAGAAATTCATCCAACTTACATTTTTGGAATACTAATTAAGGCTTATCTTTTGAAGATAAAAAAAAACCGTAAATTGTCGCGGAAAGACGGCTAAAATAATATTTGTCCGTTTTTACTTTATTTTTTTTTGAAGGCTCTAAAGTATTTTTAAAGACTCATCACTCATGTATTTAATCATCACTCATGTATGTCACTCATGTATATTCATCACTCATATATTTAAAAGTTTGTAAAAGTACTTCAAATTGTTATATATATAAAAAAGCGAATAAAGCAAGATCTTTTTTTTTTAAATGCACATTTTCTTTTAAATTTAACTATTAAATGTATACAAACACGAGAAAATTTTACAGAGTAATGCTTACCCCTCTTCCGTGGAGGAATAAGCTATTCTGCAGGGTGGGTTTTCTTTATATCTTTCTTTTGTGCCTTACCCCTCAACAAAAAGAAAAAGTTAACCATATACACATCTACGATCCTTAAAAGAATAAAACCCGATTCATCAGAAACGTTTCGGAAACGGTCAACATTGCCTTTTTAAAGGTGTCATAATTTCCACTTTAGCACGGAGGAAAAGGTTTCTTATTTTACTAGAAGGAGTATCTCTGCTTTTAAGCAATTAAATTATATATTATTATAATTGAAATGTATATTATAATATCTTAAATTTCAAATTAAATTTTTGAGTGTTTTGCTGATTTTAATTATTTATCTAGAGATATTTTTCAGTTATGTTAACTTGATAGTTATATAATTTGAGATTAATGAATACATAATCAATAAACATTAAAATATAAAGAAGTATTAGATGTAAATTCCCTTGATACTACTATAACTTGATATATCCTTCATCTTTACTTCATAAACATTTGCGGTTTTGAGAAGATTTCTACAAATGTGGCCTTATGTATATAAAAGTACAGAACAAAACTGCAGAAAATGTACGAATATATGAAGGTAAAAATAAATCATCAAACTTTTCTAAAAGAAAAATCAGCTTCTTTATCAATGCTATAAAAATAGAATTTGTTATATAAAAATTTATAGGAATTTTTGAATAATATAGAAATTCAGAATATTTTTAAAATTTTATGCGTTTTCTACTATTAATTATAAATAATTTATTTTAATTAAGTAAATAATTTATTTTAGTTAAGTTTATATTAATTAAGTAGAAAGTGAAACACTTGAAATTAAGAGCACTTGTTTCTCTACCTGTGTTTGTACATTATAGTGACTTAAATTTTAGAATATCATGTGATCCGATTTTTGCTTTTCATTTTTATAGCTATCATCTGGATGTTTTAATTAACTTTTTATAAGTATATATTTTGTGGTGTTACTATTTTCTATTGGATTTACGGATTTCCTGAACAGCACATTTTACACTCTCTTTTTGTAAATTTTGTTAAAAGATATGTGTTCTGTTTTCATCTGTCAATACAGTTCTTCCCGTATTACCATTCGTTAATTGTATCTATTTAAAAAATTTCAGCTTCATTACAATAACTTAAGCGCACTTTGAATATCGAATAATTTCTTACTTATTTCTCCTTTATCTTTGAGAGGTTTCATTGTAAGTCACCTTTAGGTTTTTTTTTTTCATTTCGAATGCTATAATAGTATTGTTAAGTATTTTGATATATATATATATATATATTACTGATTTATGCTTATATATATATGTATACTGATGTTTAAAACTAAAAGTATTTGCATATTTTGTTGAATTTCATGAAAAGAACGAAACATAAAACTATTTCTTTGAAACAATCTTGTGTGTCGAATACGTAAGCGTATACGTGTGTGTGTGTGCGGGGCTAATAGAGGGGCAGGCTTTATAAATGTTCGTGGCAAAATCAACTTTCTTTCGCTTGTACATCACGTCTAATTTCTTGGGATGTTTTTCTCACCAATCTGTTAAATTTAAATTAAAGCAGAAAATTTAAGTTATTTAAATTTAATTTAAATACAAATTCAAGCAGAAAAAAAGTAGTAACCATCAATGTTTAGATTGTAGAACGTGGTAGCAAATCGACGTGAGCCTAGTTGCAATCCTCGAGTCCAATTTTGTAGAGATTCAAATATAACGCCCAGCGACGTGTCCAATTAAGTTGAACTGTTTCAGGATAGCGGATCTATTGAGAGAAAGCCTGGGCAAGTTCGTCCAAGAGTCACGATGGCCAATGATGATTGCTATTTGTCCATTGCAGAGAGACGTAACAGATATGGTAGGCTTCTCAACTCTCTCGTGACTTTTATGCGGCCGCAAGAAGAAGAGTTTCAAGGTTTATTGTTTCCAGAATGCTTCTTGAAAGGACTGTTTTCAAGAAGACTTGCTGTTTGTCGTAAGTATGGTGCAGAAATTGTAGAGATTGGAACACGGATAAATGGACGACCATTCTTATCATTGATGAGTTTCGATGCAGCCTTACCACCGTGTATCGATGTACTTTCATTATGGAGAGAAGCGAGAAGCCCGCTACCTGCCCTCCAATGTTCTAGAAAGCTTTCAGTCGAGGTTTGATGGTCTGGGGTTGCATCATGTGACATGGCAAAACACCCTCCTTGTTTCTGAAAGAGACACATGATTGGTGTGACATATGCGGACCCCTATGTTTGCTTTTTCAATCATACAGTTTGTCCTGGTTTCATTCTAATGGACGGAATCGCGCGGCCACATAGAGTTTTAATTGCAGAAAGATTTATGGTCTGCAATTTTCTGGAAAGTTAATATATTTGCTAGATGAATTAGCCAGACAGATCTCCAGCCCTCACCCCTATAGAATATGTCTGATATGCTCTGGGGAGGGTAACTGCAACTCGTAAACACCTTTACGAGAACTATTCAGGTACGGATTTCCGCAGAAACTTATAAACTGCCTTATTTCCAGTATGAAATCACGATGCCTGCATATCTGCAAGAAGTGACCATAACCTCTATTAATTTTTTTTTTGTACAGCTCTGTAACCACTGTTTTATACCTTCCAACTTGAGAGTGTCACGCACTATTATGCGTGGAACTTATGAGCATTATTATATATATAGTTCAAAGCCATATTGGCTATTTTCATTTGAAAAAAAAATGAAATTGCTAGTATTTTGTTTAAAAATATTTAATAATTTAAAAAATATTTATGAACGTATATTTTTATGTATATACTGTTTGTGCGTGTTACAGCAATATCCAAAATTGTATTAGGTATTAGGTCAATTACAAAGTTCAAAATTGTATTAGGCCAAATAGATTTTTTAAAGGTTCATGTTTATATAATTAACATGATAGTAAATTGCCATGTGTTACTCCTATTTCAATTTTTTTTTTTTTTTTTTTTTTTTTTTTTTTTTTTTTTTTTTAAAAA
>BPLQ01003108.1:0-21044 GCA_021605075.1 Caerostris darwini
AAGTAACCTGTGTACAAATGAACAGTTACAAAGGGAATACACTTTAAACTAAAGGGATTCTAATGATAATTCGTTAATAATTTATTTAGTTTACTTTAATAAATTTAAATTAAAGGTAATATTTTTAACGATAATTTCAGAGGTCAAAGCAGTCCAGTGAACAGCGCGTTAGACTTCCAAACTAAGAGAACTTGATTTCCAAACCTAACAACTAGAAATGCTCAATCGAAAGTTCTCGTGGGGAGTGGGTGCTATAAATCTATAGATTGGATAGTCTTTCCGTGTGACTAAAATTATAAAACGCAGGGATTGGTCCTTCTAAATGATGTAGCATTTGTAGTCCTTACCATGAAGAGAAGATTAATAATGCTGAATGTGTTAAATATTTGTTGTTTTAAGTCTGATGATTTAATGGTCAATATTTAATGATCTGCCAAATGTCAATATTTAATGAATGCATATGTCAATATGTCAATATTTAATATGCATATGAATATGTCAATATTTAATGAATGCAATATTTATTAATCAATATTTAATGGTCTGCCAATAACAAAGATAATTTTATTGCAATAAATATATGTTTTAGTGAGATATATTTAAAACACTAGAATAAAATAGAAGCAAGGTTATATAAATAAAAGATGCTACCTTTTTATTATCATTAGTCTTAATAACTAAAATGTGAGTCTTATGCCAAACAACAGAGACCATTTTTGCTCATAACTTATGGATATAAAGGGGCGAATAAAAAATCCCCATAGAAGGCACAAAACATTGTTACTTGCTTGTCATCACCTTCGTTATTGGACTTTTACCCTCTTATTGGCGAAATGAGACTTCTTTTCCCAGTTTTCTTGTTAAGGCAGATTTTCCTGTTTCTTGGTGTAATTTATCGATTTCAGTTTTCCATAAAAAGGGAAATAACTTCAGGGTGCCTTAACCGCTAAGCCCTTCTCAGGTGTGATAGGGGGAAATAGGAGTACCGGGATAAGGGAGAATCCTATTAGTAGTAGTGATACAAAAAATATTTTCATATATGACTATCCGCGCAAACATTCATTTGTCCCCTTTTAAAATAAAATATTGTGCTATTGGGATCTTTATAATTTATAGTACTAAAAATTGATGCATATTTCTTTATGCTGATATTGCAGCAGTGGGTAGAAGGAAATAATTACAAAAATATACAAAAGTCATATTTTATTTTATGTTAGCTGTAATAAGATAGTATACTATAAGTGCGCTGAGCATTTATGAGATTTGTTTTAAAGAAGTATCATTCTTTTTGGATATTGGAATAAAAATATATACTTGTATAAATATGTTTTTTTTTCATACGTTTATGTACTACTTTATTATGTATAACTATTTATTTATACTTTAAAAAAATAAAATGCTGCAATGTTTTAGAAGTTATATTAAGTTTCATAGTAATATGAAGAAATAATTATTGTTTGTTGTAATTATCTTTTTATTAAAGAGAAAAAATTAAAAATATGTAAAAAAAAGTATAATTATTCTTTATACTTTAAAAAATAAAATACTACAATGTTATAGAAATTATTCTAGTAATGTGAAAAAAGTTTATAAAAACTTAGTTTCATACTAATATGAAAAAATAATTATTATTTGCTGCAATTATAGTATTATTAAAAAGAAAAAATTAAAAATAGGTAAAAAAATTGTAATTATATTTATAATTGTATTTTATATTTTAAAAAGTAAAATGCTACAATACTATAGAAGTTATTCTCAGTTTCATAGTAATATGAAGAAATAATTATTGTTTAATATAATTGTATTAGTATTAGTATATAGTGTTATTAAAGAGGAAAAATTAAAAATAGGTAAAAAAGTATAATTAGTCTTATAATTATTTTTTGTATTTAAAAAAATAAAATGCTGCAATGCTAAAGAGGTTATTCTGAGTTTCATAGTAATATGAGGGAATAATTGTCTGAAATAATTATAATATTATTAAAGGAAAAAAAGAAAAAATATGTAAAAAAAGTACAATTATTCTAATAATTATTCTTTAAACTTTAAAAAATAAAATGCTACAATGCAATAAAAGTCATTCTAAATTTCATAGTAATATGAAAAAATAAATATTGTTTGTCATAATTATAATATTATTAAAGAGAAAAAATTAAAAATGGGCAAAAAGAAATATAATTATTAATTATTCTTTATACTTTAAAAATAAAAGGCTGTGATGTTTTAGAAGTTATTCTGAATGCCATAATGTGAAGAAATATTTATTGTTTGCTATACAGTGTTATTAAAGGGAAAAAATTAAAAATTGGTAAAAAAAGTATAATTATTCTTAATAACTATTCTTTATACTTTAAAAATAAAATGCTACAATGCTATAGAAGATGTTCTAAGTTTCATAATAATATGAAGAAATAATTATTGTTGGCTGCAGTTATAGAATTATCAAGAATAGGTAAACAAATTTATTTAATCTTATAATTATCATTTCTTTAAAAAAATAAAATGTTACAATAGAAGTTATTTTGAGTTTCATAGAAATTTGAAGAAATAATTATTGTCTGCTAAAATTATAGTATTATTAAAAGCAAAAATATTAAAAATAGGTAAAAAAAGTATAATTATTCTTAAAATTATTCCATAAACTTTAAAAAATAAAATGCTATATGCTATTGAAGTTATACTAAGTTTCAAAATAATATGAAGAAATAATTATTGTTTGCTGTAATTATAGTATTATTAAAGGGGAAAATATTTAAAATAGGTAAACAAAGAGTATAATTAATCTTTATACTTTAAAAAAAAATGCTACTATGCTATAGAAGTTATTTTAAGTTTCATAATAATATGAAGAAATAATTATTTTCTACTATAATTATAGTATTGTTAAGAGGGAAAAATTAAAAATAGGTTAAAGAAAGTATAATTATTCTTTCACTTTAAAAAATAAAAAGCTGCATTTATACAATCATCATACATCATAACCTACAACAATAATCATTTCTTCATATTACTATGAAACTACTATGAAGAAATAATTATTATATTATACTGATTATTATAATTATTAAGAAATAATTATTATAATTATTATAATAAAAATATTATCAAAGGTGTAAAAAATTGAAAATAGGTGGGAAAAAAAGTATAATTATTCTTTTTTTTTTCCTTTAGAAAAAAAGTAAAAGTTACCTTTTTTTAAAAAAAAAGTAAAAAAGGTATTAAAAAAATAAAATTAGTGGTTTAAAAAAAAACATAATAAAGTAAATTTCTTATTTTTTTAAGAAAGTAATATTAGCATAATTTCTAGTAAGAAAAGCACACATGAAAAATTTTTATTAAAGCATTATGACACTCAAAAAGACTTGACTCTTATTTAAATTTTTATTTTTGACTAGAGTAATATATCATCAAGCTGAAATATATTTTAAGTGTGCATTATTAATTACGACCTTAAAAGTAATTAATTTCTGTCATATAACAATTTAATTTTTTGACTTTATGTTTTCATTCACATATAAACAAGAATTAAATTAGAATTAAAATTAATTTACTACACAAAAATAATTAATAATTTAAATATTTATCACCTATTGCAGTTAAAATCTTGGAATAGTTTAGCTGAAAAAAAATCAAATTCTCAAATCATTTTAAATATCATTATTAATCATTAGGACAATATATATTTACTTATTATAAGAAACAATTGATTAATGGACATACATGACGATAATGTGATACATGACGATATAAATTTCTATGTTCTTTTTAAAATCTTTGTAAATAAGTATTTTAAAATATTCATTTTGTTGTTGTTGTTTTTAAGGCTGGGTAATTTGACCTGAATTCATTCCCTTTTATAATGCATAAATGTAGTGCATTCAGCCTTACTCAGGAAGCATCACGAAAGCAACCACACTATTGCCCTATTAGCATGTGAGTTATAGCATTTTTATTGATGTTATAGCATTTTTAGTGTTCATCACGAGCAGACCACTCGGCTGACTGTCAATTGGACTCCGGTGTGAAATGATGGAGCCATGTTTCATCCATTGTCACATATCGACGAAAAAATTCGGGTTTATTACGATTGAACAGCTCAGCTATCTCAATCAACGTCACTTTACGGTTATCAGACATTTTTTGTGAACTTTTTTGATGTTTTCGTCGGTAACAGCCTCTTTGGGGCGTCCAGTGCGTGCATCGTCCTCGGTGCTCATTTCACCTCGTTTAAATTTAGCAAATCACTTCCTGGGGGAAAGTCCGAATAATGTTTATCAAGCCAAGCCTTGGCTTCAATAATATTTTTTTTCGCCAAAAAAAAATGCTTTATTAACACATGAAATTCCTTTTTATCCATTTTTTCAAACTAACATAAGTTGCTTCACTAAAAATGCTATAACTCACATACTAATAGTGCAACAGATGTCAAATTTATACACGTGTCTTTTGACGGTTAGGGTTAACTAAAAATCATATGGATTTAATACTCGTCACGCCATCTATGTGTCAGCCTACGAACCTTTCAGCCTACCTGCTAAATATCGCATAAACGCGTATGTAAACGTATCAATGCGAAACGCTTATATATGTCACAATCGTCATCAGGTTTCCTAGTATCGCGACTCATGGCTCAGTGGCAACGCGCGCCGCTGGGGAGGATTACGGCAGAGGTTCAATACGCGTGCGGCTTTGTTGTAGACACTGTTTTAAAAGATGAGGAGTTCGATGGCGTTTGCGATGTTCAGTATCTTGTCGCATGAGTCAGATTGGAGAGTTTGGTGGGAGTTTCCGGATTTTCTTCCATACGATAGCAAATGCTTGGTAGTTCCCCCTGAAAGTCCTCCCGGAAGGCACTGCCCTTCTTTTTCAGCAATAGACTTGAGGTTCGAATCCTGGCGGTTGCATGGATGTTTGTTCGAAACCCGCGTTAAAATGTAGAACCCGGTCTAATTAGTCCAAAGTTAACGACAAAAAAACCAAACCTTTTTCGACTACTCTGAGCCAAGTTAGACTTCTGCAGGTGCTCCATCACTACAAAAGCTGCCCCTTTGCCTTCGTCCATAAGTAGATTACTCATGGATGTGCATCTTGTACTGCAGGACATTAATGATTAGACACACAGACAGTTTCCTCTTTTTCTAAAATTATTCACTATAATAATTCCACTAGAGGATTTGAACCTGAATATTTGTCCACGCCAGTTACATACGTTATCTCTGGACCATGATCAAGGCTTAATAACTGACAATTTTATTCCAAGAACGAGAAATTTGTCACACCACTTTATGATTGCGGTAGGATAACGAAATTTCTATAAGAATGGGATTATTATTGCCATAATAAACTATTGAAACGATAAAAAAAACAATGTTTTTTTTATATAGTTATTGATAAGTATAATGGGAATTGTTAGAAATACATTGCTTTTTCGAAATTACTCAAGATAATGACACGATTTAATAAAGGAAACTGAAAAAAAATAGAAATTGAAAAGGAGTTTTTACTTTACCCGTAAAAACTACAAAACAATTTCATTCATCACTGTGACAATTTCAGAATTGGTGAGTTAATAAAAGAACTGGAGGCTGTAACTTTGAGATATTGATTGCTCGTTCACAAACATGCTCGGCATAAATGAGATCTGTTAATGTAGCTGCTTGATTGGCATCAACAACAGAACCCTTACGTGAGGAGGGAGAGTGATTTCCCTACGGAACAATCACGAATACAGGGAGAAGGTATTTGCTTAATTTGAGTCATCACCTGAATAACATAATCTGTGGCTAGTTCGCCATTTTCATACGTTATTTCGCAAAACTCTGCGCAATTTCGTCAAAAGTGCGAACAATCATTAAGCAAATTATAAGTATAGCTAATCAGCAAAACCAAATGTATCATACTAAAGCCTCCTATGAAATAATATTATCTGTTGGATATTTATTAACTTCTTTTGTGAAATGTCATTCATAAGTTTATTTAATTACACGTATATGCTTTTTCCGTTAAACATAATTTAATTCTTAGAGCTATTTACATTTATTACATTAACTTGAAAAAAACAAAGATGAATACTAATTGAATTATAAGATAATGTTTTTAAGTTCCAAGTAATTTTATCTCAGTCATCCACTAGTAGAAGGTGAGAGACATAAAAATTTCAACGTTACCCAGGGTAAACAATGGAGTGGCGATTACACTTCATCCTTATTTTGCCCCAACAGTTGGGTAAGAGGGGTTCTAATGAGAGAGTGGCTGGCGTTTGGCACAACAGGTATCGAGTTCGGTCCCAGCTGCGCCATGGATGTTTGTAGTGGTTCCGAATCTAGTAGAACTCGATCTAATTTGACTGTAGGGCGTAAAGCTGACAATCCTACCTGTAAACAGAAAACATGTCATATTTCGAATTCTGCCAGTAGCCAGACGGCTTTGTCCCAGTAAGAGCTAAATGCGAAAAAGAAGTTTTGAAATAAAACACCCAAGAGGCCATATAGGGAATATGCATCCTCTATTCTCCTCCGCCATTCCAACAGAGAAGCATTCTGACCTACAAATTTATGAATCTGATTTTACTCGTAAATACAGAAGATTTAGACAAGACATCGAGTTTCAAATCAAACGCTATTTGTAAGGCCTGAAATGATTTTAACAGTTAATTATATTTTTGCTGCCAATTTATTACAATTTTTATTAATAAACGTTTATTTCTATTTTTTTTTTTTTTCATCAAACAATTAATGTTATACATTAAAAAGTTAGCTATATTCTATTAGCTTCCCTTTTAGAAAATAATACCTGAAATATTACTATATGTCTCAAAAGATCCAAACAATGATTTAATTCAATTTTCATACCAATGATTCAATGGTCTTTCAATGATCATACTAATGATCCAGCGATCTTTAATTTTCTTACCAATAATCCAACGATCCTTCAATATTCCTACCAATAATGCAATTCAATTTTCATATTAATGATTAAACTATCCTTTAATTGTTATATTAAGGATCCAACGATCCTTCAATTTTCATCCCAATAATCCAATGATCCTTCAATTGTAATATCAATAATTTAACGATCCTTCAATTTTTCTGCCAATGATCCAATTTAATTTTAATATCAATGATTTAACAATTTTTAATTGTCATATTAAAGATCCAACGATCCTTCAATTTTCATACCAATGATTCAACAATCCTTCAATTGACATACCAATAATCCAATGATCCTTCAATTGTAATATCAATAATTAAACTATCCTTCAATTTTTCTGATCCAATTCAATTTTTATACCAATAATCAAACGATTCTTCAGTTGTAATACCTATGATTCAACAAGTAACGAAGACTGATGAGCGTAAGGGACGTTAATAGACTGCTCAGAGAATAGGATCTGAATTCACCCCTGTGCATATCAGTAAACGTGTTCATGCTGTTGCAGTACTCAATTTAACTGGAATCTTGCTAATTAGATTAGAATAGTTTTCAGCAATGAGTTCCACTGATTTCCAAAATTGATGGAATGTAACATAAACAAAAATAGTAGCAAAAAACAGCACATCCATTTCACACATACATTTTTTTTTTCTAATGCAGCTGGCAAACACTGAGACAGCTTGGTCTTGGATGCCTTAAGGCAAGCGCTGCACAGACATTACTCACTTTGCATTACCCACGGGGCGTGTGTAACATGAAGATAAGCCACGGACGCGGAGTAACAATGCCCCCCGCAACGCTCATATTAGACCGGGACCTACGGTTTAAAGTGGATTCCGAACCACTACAAACATCCATGGCACCGCCGGGACTAGCACCCGAAACCTGTGGTAGCGAGCGTTAGCCACTCGGCCATTCAGGCCCTTTCACACATACATATAAATATTAATAATTACATTCATTAATGTTTGAAGGCTTCGTAAAAATTATACATACTAGAAAAATATTATACTTGAAATATACTCAGTATCTTCCTGTTCAACATCTTGCTCTGTCATTTCTGTTTTTCCATAAATTTCTAAAATTTATTGAAGCATCTGGAATGAAATCACTTGAGAGAGTTTTTCTTTAATCCGAGATCATTTTTTATCTAAGAATGGAATCTAAATCTCATCCTGTTTCTTTAGTTTTGTCTTTGTTAAGTCGCACTTGAAAATACAATTTCTGCATCTGCATTGTTTATGGGTAAACTGCACAGTTTTAAACCAATTATAACTTAAAATTGGATTTCCACCTAGTATTAAAAAGGTGGAATAATAATCCGTATTTGGAAATTCAGTTTCAGAACAAATAACATTTTTTCATTGAATGTTTAGAATTTGTCTCAATTGAATTTCAGGAATATCCAATTTAGATTTGTCTAAAGGCAGATAAAAAAAAATATCGTGTTGTATTGAAGTAAATATTGGGCAAAAAGTTGTTTATTTTTTAGTTTCATAATTTGAGGAATTGGGTTCAAGAATTGCTCACAGGAAATCTTGAGAAAAATATAAATAATAACTTTTTGGAAAGGAACTTTTCAAATATTATTTTATTTTTGTTTGTCAATTTATTTTACTATGTATCATTTTTATGTATAGTTGAAAAAAACAATTTAACTTAATTATCATACGGAATAACATGCAATTCACAAGTAGCAAAAAAATAATAATTGTGAGGGATTTATGCAAAAAAAATCAAAATTTTAGAAATTCGTTTTATTTGGCAACACTGAGTACCACTTTGATGTGAGCTTCATAACCAAAACTGGCATGTCTAGAAAACGTCCAGAACAGCTATGGAGGATTGCTGATCTGCACGTTGTATTGCAGCCTGATATTGCAATCTCATCTAGACTAAATGCAACCTGATTTCTGCTATCAACTCCGAACGACAGCAAACAGTTATGGTTCAGCGTTTTGTTTTGTTTCTTTGCCAGATGCTTTTGGTGGACATTTTTGACACCCTTACAGAACGGAGGCACGTCAGCGACATTTTTCATTTCGTTTGAGTTGTGTTTTTTTTTCAAAATAATCTGGACTTGCTTTTTATTTCTTAGCATACTTGGATGATTGACTCATTGTCTTGTTTGACGAAAACTTGCCTTGCCATTTATATCGCCGGATCTATGTCCTATAATGTATCCCCTGATCTGCTGGTATCTCACTAATTTAGCTCTATAATTAGAGAGTATAGCAAAAAATGCATTAGCATGTATTAAGATTATAGATGAATATGTGCCTTATTAATTCTGTTTGCTACATGTAACTGCATCTTCTAAACAAAATATTCAATCCCTAATTATCTATGATTTTTTTATCTAAACTGTACATGATTCAAATCCATCTGTAAATTGATACTTCTAAACTTATACTTCATACGATTGAAATTCAAAATGCAATTTATTCACTAATCAATTATTTTGTTGTGTTAAAATAAGATGAAGTTTTTGTACAGCACCAGTGTTCATACGGGAGAGAGGGGGTGGGGGAAAACAAACAAGAACGTGCTGCTGGGGAGAAAAAAGACAAGGCAAAGAAGAAGAGTTGAACAGGGAGTCAGTGAGCAGAGACGAGATAAAAGCGTTGGCCACGGATGAAGTGGTCTTTCTCTCTTTCAATTTGTAAATGTACCACCAATTTAAAGTGTTAATGGTGGTTAGTATTGATAATAGGATGAAATATTGCGAAAATATTAATTGAATGAGTGTTTTTAAGAATAATTAGTACATTACAAAACTGTTTACCATATAGTGGTAGCAATTAATAAATTGGAATCGTCACACGAATCAATAAGCTGTCTAATCTGAGAAAGTTTCATTTTAGTAATTTTTTTTCAAACTTTTGAATGCATAGTGTTTATAAAGTGAAATCGTATCGTACAATTGAATGGAAGAGAGTTAAATTTAAAGTGCTCTTGAGTTTCAAGCATTTAAATCGACAATTTGTCACGTAATTTGATAATTGGATCATTTATGCTTATGAAAATAATGGGCATAATTTTCAATGATAACATTTAATGGTTACTACACGTGCTGTGGTTATTCTGTATTTAAAAGTTAACATTTGATTTAAACATGATAGAAGCAAGTTGGAATCACATAGGGGATTCAAGAAAATATTAGAAAAGATGTATGGTAAAACCTTGATTACAGAGCTATTGAATTTGAAAATAGTGTGTAATTCGCCTTCATAATGGCTCGTGTCTTTTAAAAATAGCAGTTGCAAAGTTATTAGCTGAAGTAAAAGCAGAATTAACTGAATTTCCTGGCAAAAGAGGGATTGCAATTTCTACTGAAAGTGCTCCTTGTGCACATATAAAATCCAAAGGCTGGGGAGTTGATGGCTTTGCAACTCAAGTGGGCCATCACTTAACTAGAATGTGTAACATTGATAAGCTGATTGACATTAGGACCGTTCGTGCCGTTCCTGATCATCATGTTTGAGTTATAATTACCGTTTTAAGTTATGGAGGAACTTTTATTCATGCAACTTCTGTAAATATGAAAGCTGTTATTTATTTGATAAAAAAAATGCAAATCAATTGGTGTGAAATGCAATGGAGAAAATAAATCTAAAATTGTGATCTAATGACCTCTATGGTGTGTTTTCCTTAGATATCTTCCTCTCTTTATTACATTATACAGTTAGAAGTGAAATCGTTTAAAATTAATCGATGGATTTTTAAGCGTCATGAAGTGAGATCCTCGTACGATAGAAAATTGCGAGTATTTGACTTTATTGCCTACAAGAGAGCTGGCATAGTTGATGATATCCAAGCTGATGAACCACATAAAATCGACAGTCGCTAGGTTAATCTAAAATGCATGCTAAAGATTCAGATAACTCCGAAACTCAGGTAATGGTCAGTAAACTTCAAGTGGACTGTGAGATAACTTGGGAGAAGATGATCTTCGTGAGTATTTTGGTACGTATTTTATATGTACGTATATTTATATGTATAAGAGTTGTTGTACTGATAGCAACATGAAATTATATCAAATTAATTGATAAGTTTTCTTGGTCTATGTGGTATTTTAATCCTTTTAATGTATTGTCTGATTAAACATGAAAATGCATGGAATTAGTACTGTTTGCTTAATTTTGCATTTTGCTGTAATTTTCATTCAAATAATGTACTCTTTCCTTTAAAGGTAAAGAAAAGGGAAACGCTATTTTAGATAAAATCTGTGATAATTCGTTTAAATTTCTTTTGTTTTATGTTTAATTTTTGCGGTTTTGCACATTTTAATTTATTTGGGAGATGCATGTTGCGTTGTATTTTCAGTTTAAAGAACTCTGTCTCAGCTATATTTCATTCTCTCTCGAAGAACATTTAACTAACTTTCCACGTGTGTTTATAGCATACTAAGTAGCTATGTAATTAGCATCTTCTGTACGATAACAAATGTACTTCTCTTTGAAGAGAAGTCTGTATGGCTCCAAGACCGTATGGTCATTATTAGATCTAATTTAGTATCTCATTTAGCACTTTTTTTCTCCATTCTCCTCTCCTTTTTCATTCGGTACTTATCAACTTTCAATACTAGTTCTGATGCATTGGAAAAATCTGCTAGAGATTGGAGTGTAGATCTTAAGTCTGAGTAAGTGTTTACCATTTCAGTTTCTATAAGGGTTAAGTTACATTCTAGGGCCATAGCCACTTGCATACTGAAGCATGGTCTTCAAATCTCTATTTTTGAATAGAATTTCTGATCATAATAGAATACCACCAAACGGCACCTAAGCCATTCCCTATGTCCGATCCATCAGTATATATTTCTATTTCACTTCCAAATGGCTCAGGAAGTTTGAACAAAATACTCATCTTGAGTCCCATAAGTTATCCCCGTATCCAATAAGTTTAATATAATTTCATAAGATTCAGGGGTAAAATCTTTATCTCTCTCTTATCAGTACTGTTGATGTGTTAACTGCAGTTCCTAAACGTACAGCATGCACGTCACTCATACGTATGTAAAGAGGTACAGCAGCTTCTAGAGCTTACAGGAATATCTTGATAATGTGATAATGTACTCCCATACAATCGCCAAATTCGTCTTCACTGTATCCCTAATCTATTATCTTCTGGGTTCTTCTAAGGAGGAAGCTTTGGACCGTAATCAATGATCAGCACCTCCAATCGCCCCTAATTCCTATCCCCAAAGATCCATATTACCACAGAAATTTTCCATGGATTTTTCTTGGATCATATACCCTAAGAAAGCAACTATAGGTGCTTACACTAAAACAGGTTTGGTTTGTCGCTCTACGACAGCAATCGCTGTTTGGCAATGGTACCTGCTTTGGTAATATTTACTTTTTACATACTTCATGCTAATTAGACCAGAACCTACAGTTTTACGTGGACTGCGAACCATCCACAAACATCATGCCATCTCCAGAATTCTAACCTGTAGGCTGTGGTATCAAAGGCCAGAGAGCTAGCCAATTGGCCATCAGGCCGCCACTAAAAGAGAACCTGTCATACTTTGACACAATAAATATCGACATATAGCAGCCCATTCAAGCTACAGATAATCAAATTCCTGATTTATCTTGTGTTCTTCTTTATTGCCGTAGTTAGGCATGCAATTAATGCTATTATTCAAGGTCAGTAATCACATCTGATTGGGGTAATATGTCCAGAAGTACTAATAGATACTCTATTAAGAAAAAACTAAGTTGAGGGCTGTTTAAAAAAAACAACTGTTTGTGAAACAAGTACAAAAATGGAACACGGGAATGAAATTCCGGTTGGAAAAAATTACCCCAGGTGACCTAACCACTCAAGAGAGAACCACAAGCCAATGCACCAAATTCCAGAGGAGCTTGTGAAAGTTATCTGTATATTTAGTTATTGCTTTTGCTAGGTCTTACATCAACATCAGTAAAATTATTAAACATTATTAATATTATACATTTATTGGGATAATGTATTTATATTCTAGTATTTTTTTAATTGAAGCTTATGTCTAGAACTACTTTTGTCTGTACCAAAGGTGGCCAACCCAGATAATCTTGCGGGCCGCTTTGGACATGCATCATAACTCCGCAGGCCGCATATAAAATTTTATATCCCTATATTAGATTTATATCCACTATAGACATTTTTGTGGAGTGAAAAATTGAAACATAATGAGTTATTATTTTTGTGTTTACTATTATTCATACATTTAAACATAGATTATATAATAATAATCATACTACACGCACATTGTAAAGAAATATATAACACTAAAAAGGAAATATAAAAAATATATAAATATAAATTAAATCATTCAAAATATTTATTTTACTAGTGCGATATTTGTTTCTCCACTCATTATGAGTTTACAGAATAAAATTTAATTATTCTGATAACTCATAACTATAAACTCATAAATAAAACAAGCAATATCTATCATATAATCGGAAGAATATTACTCTAAAATCAAAGTTAATTTTTAATTAATCTCAACAGTTGATTTTTGAATACATGGATGCACACATAATGTATTTTTTATACATTGGTCTTCACTACTTTGACTATTATAAAATCAATATATTTTGTAAAAGTGTAATAAATCTCACTGGCCAGAAAAATGCTAAAGGCGGGCCGCGGATTGGTCATCCCTGGTCTATACTCTTCAAAAATAAGAAAAATTGAATAAGAAAAATATTTCTAATATTTTCTTATGCATTTAAGAGAAATTTATCTTTAATCTTTTCCCGTTTTCAACCCACTTATTAAATTGGTTTCCTTTAAAGCCGAACTAATATTGTACAGCAAAACTTTAATGAGAAAATGATCAACAACCACATAATAGAAAATGAGTTATTTCATCACAAAAAAATTTTTATAAAGGGAACTTTCATTTAACGAACTATAAATAATGTGAAATATCATATTTTATGACATTCTGCAAAATCAAAAGTAGACGTTTCTACACAAATTTATAGCAAAAACAATAAAATCGAATTGATGAACAATATGAAAAATGCGAAAGACATTCTTTTCTGAATTTCTTCTCGTGAAAAGCAATATTTTAAAAGTTTCTTTCATTCCCATGCAATCGAAGCAAAATCAATGGAACTAAAACTGAGTATATTATGAATTATGTGAGAGTCTTCTTTTTTAAAAATACTTAAATCAAGCAATTTTTTAAAAGATTTCGCTTGTATTTTCGTTTCAACTTTCAGTCTTTTTACTTTCCAGGCCGCTGTATCTGTGGCATAATCAGAGATTGCCATTGCAGGAATTTGTCTTAAGCCTTTAATCACTCGCACGGGGATCATTATGATCCCAGGTGATCGCTTATTGACTGCAATTCTGTTGCAGCGTGACTGCCTTTAAATTCCACCAATTTATCTCCTGTTCATTGGTTAGTACAACTAATAGCTTCATTTTAGATTTAATTCATGACTCTGGTTTTCATTTTGAAATTGTTCATGATTCACTCGACAAAGGATGTGATCCTTTGTGAATATTAAACGTTTTATATTGCTTTTGATACTTATATGATCCGGAATAGCCCCGTTTCCAAAAATAAAACATTTTTAGTTAAGAAAAAAAATGCATGTACAGAATTAAAGGTTAGAAATTTTATATAACACACCTTAAATAATGTAAATTGGCTATCTAAAGCAATTCTTTTTATCCTAAATGTCCAATAACTGTTTCACCTTTAATCTGTTAGTATTTTTTAAAGAATAAAATATTATTATTATTTTTATTAGTGGTTAATTGAAAACTCTGTACATTTTCTACTATTATTTTGTACAACAATTTAACTTAAAGAGTTAGTCAGTTTTTAATACTGGTGCCATCTGGTGATATGAAAATTTGTTGGTAATAAAAAATAAGGTTTTTATTTATTTCTTCAACCGTGATTTCTCCTACATACTAGCAATAGCGCCCTCTATGGCATTCAAAAGAAATGTTCACTCGGCCTGGAGACTCTCACCCCGAGAGGAAGTACAGCGCAATCTCGATGAGAAATGTTACTTTATAGTTTCTCATCGCTAGAAGAGTTGTATTTGGTTCAATCCTGTGTATTACTTGGCCATCCGGAGAGGAAATACGTTTCGAGTATCCTGCTCATATCTGAGTATCGAGTTTTCGGCTTAGAAGTGGAGTCCTTCCAAAAGGGAGCGCAAGTTGTGTTGTACTTCCTCCTATTATTCTTATTCCTTCCTTCCTATTATTTTTTAATTGGAGCTTATGTCTAGAATTACTTTCATTTACACTCTTCGAAAATAAAATATTATTAAATCCATTGAATAAGAAAAATATTTTTAATATTTTCTATGCATTTAATTAATTTTTGAATTTATCTTTTAATCTTTCGTCCGATTTCAACCTACTTATGAAATTAGTTTCCTTTAAAGCCAAACTAATAATGTACATCAAAACTGAAATGAGAAAATGATCGACAACCACATAGTAAAAAAATGAGTCATTTCATCACAAAAAAAAAGTTTTTATAAAAGAAAGATTCATTTAACGAACTATAAATGATGTGAAATATCATGTTTTATGACATTTTGCAAAATCAAAAGTAAACAAATTTATGACAAAAACAATAAAATCGAAATGATGAACAATATGGAAAATGCGAAAGACATTCTTTTCTGACTTTCTTCTCTTGAAAAGCAATATTTTAAAAGTTTCTTTCATTCCCATGCAATCGAAGCAAAATCAATGGAACTAAAACTGAATATATTATGAATTATGTGAGAGTCTTCTTTTTTAAAAATACTTAAATCAAGCAATTTTTTAAAAGATTCCGCTTGTATTTTCGTTTCAACTTTCAGTCTTTTTACTTTCCAGGCCGCTGTATCTGTGGCATAATCAGAGATTGCCATTGGAGGAATTTGTCTTAAGCCTTTAATCACTCGCACGGGGATCATTATGATCCCAGGTGATCGCTTATTGGCTGCGATTCTGTTGCTGCGTGACTGCCTTTAAATTCCACCAATTTATCTCCTGTTCATTGGTTAGTACAACTAATAGCTTCATTTTAGATTTAATTCATGACTCTGGTTTTCATTTTGAAACTGTTCATGATTTACTCGACAAAGAATGTGATCCTTTGTGAATATTAAACGCTTTTTAATACTTATATGTCTCGGAATAGTCCAGTTTTAGAAAATAAAACATTTTTAGTTAAGAAAAAAATATATGTGCAGGGTAAATAAAGGTTGGAAATTTTAAGTAACACGCCTTAAATAATGTAAATTGGCTATCTAAAGCTATTTATCCTATATTTCCAATAATTTTTTTTCCCCTCTAATCTGTTAGTATTTTTTAAAGAATAAAATAGTGTTACTTTGCATAACTAATCGAAAACTTTTTCTACTTTTATTTCTTACAATAAAGGGCCTGAATGCCGAGTGGCTTGTGCTCTGGCGCTCGGCACCACAGGTTTCGGGTTTGAGTACCGGCGGTGCCATGGATGTTTGTAGTGGTTCGGAATCCACTTTAAATCATAGGTCCTGGTCTAATAGGATCGTAGAGCTTTGCGGGGGCATTGTTACTCCGCGTCTGGGGCTTATCTTCAAGTGACACGCGCCCCCTGGGTAATGCAAAGTGAGTACGTCTGTGCAGCGCTTGCCTTAAAGCATCCAAGACCAAGCTGTCTAAGTTTTGCCAGCTGCATTAGAAAGAAGAAAAAAAATTCTTACAATAATTTAAGTTATAGAACTAGTCAGCACTAGTTAGTCTAGCTAGTCAGCTAGTTAACACTGGTGCTATCTAGGAACATGAAATATGTTGGCAATAAAAAATAAGGTTTTAATTTATATACATAACCGTTCTTCCTCCTACACACTAGAAAGTGCGCCTTCAGCGACATTCAAACGAAAGTCAGTCGACCACGAAACTGTCACCCTGAGAGGAGGCACAGCGCAATACACGCTCCCGCTGAGAAACATTTACTTTATAGTAGTCTGCAATGTTTACAATTACTCCAGCTAGTCGAACTCCTACAATATGGCCTCTTTGATGGTCTGTGAAGTTTGACATTTGACGCTTTCCACAAATATTCAAGACGTATACAACTTCCCTAAAGCTACTTCATTTTACCATAATATATACTTTTTATATTAAAAAAATATGGTAGCTTAAATTATATTTAAATGCTTACGAAGTACGAAGAGCATTCTCAAATTTCACTTGTATATATATATATATATATATATATATATATATATATATATCAAATAAGGAAACAAGATATATATATATATGTCAAATAAGGAAACAAGATATATATATATATATCTTGTTTCCTAATTTGACATCCCTAGTAGTCAGGTCCAGCAAGTCAATAAGATTAATATCGTGTAACTGAAAAAATAATTTGAGCTGTTTCCGAGCATTGAAAATCAACTCTTCCTGTTCAGCTAAAGTGATCTTGTCGAAATAGATACGTACTTACCTAAGAGTGATTAGCAGGCCGAATAATTTGGTGTATGAACAGTATATGCTTACTCAACTGAATGAGTTGATCAGCCTATGACCGAAAAACAAAAAGATTTTAAAAACTTTCATTAATATTTTTATAATAACAACTATATGTTTATTAAACATGTATAAATATAAGAATTTTATTAATTAAAAGCGAGCAGAATAATAAATTACGAAAACAGTAAGACATAATAGATTTGAAAAACATGTATTGCTCTTTTATCCCAGATGTTTACCTTCTGGATACAATCATAGATCGACTTTCTTGGTTCATTATTCCGTGCATTCGTACGAAAAGACACATCCAAATGGAATAAGCTAATAGCACTTCCTTTTCACTCATCAAACTGGCAGCAACAAACACAATGGCGAGCGCCCAGCCATTGGGTGTGTCTAGAAAAATCATTTCTCTTGTCAATATGTGTCTTTGCCCACCACGGGGAACCTCAGATAATGACTGCTGCTTGCAATTCGTTACGCCCGCTGTTTCCTAAGCAATTAATATCGTGTTTCTATTCGGAAATAATGAAATGGGGCTTTTATATCCGAAGTACTTCTCAGATTCAAAGAACTTACCAATAGGGTTCTTTTGTTTTGAAAATATGAGAATAATAAATTTCATAAATTTTACGCCTTGATAGTAAGTACTTAAATGATTATTCTCGGGTTATTGTATTTCTTTCGAAGCGTTGTCAATAAATTAAGATTCAATATTTGAAGAAAAATTTTCAAATTTAAGTACCAGCAAAATGTTTGAATGCTTAGTTTAGAATCTAAATGGTCTAAAAATTGCTTTTAAAATTATTTTAGATAAATGAGACAAAATTATTTCCAAGTTGTACCATAATTTACACATATTTCTTTTCATGAACATAAGTACAGTATTTCTAATAACAAACCTAATAACAAGTTGTAACATTTGTGATTACAATATTTGTAAAGAGTTGCCTGTATTACTACCTTGCAGTCACTGCTTTCAGACAACAGATGGGAATTACTAGCATTGATAAGCAACTACGTAAAGGAAATTTTCCCTCCCACATAATTTCAAGCACATATGTAATAATCAATCTAAAGAATCGCGATGTTGGCGTCATATCCGATTGATGTGTTTAACTCAGTGATCTGTATAATAGCGGGGAAGATAGGTATTAACCGAATATTAGACAGTACAAATGTCGAACAGAAATCTCACTGCTTTATGAAATATGTAGAGTTATAGTTCTAATATTGGCATAAGGGTAATGTGCGTATTCCCGTTCTAATACTACCTTACAGTCACTGCTTTCAGACAACAGATGTGAGCTACTAGCATTTATAAGCAGGCCAACTAGTGGGAGTTTTTTTCCTTCTTTATTGCAAGCCCATATGCCATAATCACTTTCTAATATACACGATCGTGGAGTCAGATCGGATTAATTCAACGATCTGCATAACAACGGAAAAAGCGATATGCACAAAAGCGGGGAAAATATATATACAACGAGTATTAGAAATTAAAATGATGAACACATATCTAACTGATTTATAAAATATAAAGCGATATAGTCCCAATCTTGGCATAATGGTAATGTGCGTATCACGACTGTATTACTACCTCAGAGTCACTGCTTTCAGACAACAGCTGTGAGATACTAGAATGATAAGCAAACTATGTAGTAAGAGAGTTTTCTCCCACCTTATTGCAAGCACATATGCGATAATTATTTTTAAAGATTCTCCAAGTTGGCAATACACTTTTCTTTCACTCAGAGTAGTTATTGTGGATAAGGGAAATATAAGATCATATTAACAACAAGAAAAAAACAGAAATAGAACATGTTTATAAACAAAGAAAGATGTTACTGAAAGATATGATTAGCTACTTATCAAATCTTTCATATATATTACATTATACAGCATTTTGAACCTTCTGAAAGCTTAAAAATATAGCAATTTATTACCCATTTAAACTGTTTCAAAAGATTATTCAACTCCACTTAAATTCCTGCACCATTTCCAGCCGTCACAAAGACCCTCGCGACACGTAACACAAAACCAACTTTTGCAAACGACTCGTCGGCATTCTTCGCTCTTTACACCCTCGCTCTATAACAGCTTAAAACTTTACGACGAATTCGTTTCTTCTTTCACGACCATTACGTCCGCAGAACATTTTTCCCTCCAAGAAAAATTTACTGTAATGACTCCATCGTCACTGCTTTCGGGGCTCCACACCTGTGCTGCAGGAAGTTCAGTCCATTTCCTGCACCCTCCATAGGTGCTTTAAATCGCTCTCAACCATCACTTAACTCTGATTTACGGGGCCATAAACAGCGAACATCTTTGCCACCGACGTCACTTTATCTATCTCTCTATTCTGAAAAAAGAAATGACGGAAAGTGTAGAAATAGGAATTTAATAACTTGGCACTAATTTATCCAGGAGAATGATTCGTTTGTAACTAAAAATCTTGATATCTATTGAGTAAATGTTAAGAGATGTTGTTAGTCGGAGATCTGAGTTTTTAAAATGTTATTTATTTACGCATTTATGTTATTGCTAAATACCAGGCACTTAAACTAAGATAGTTCTCCACAAATATGACATATATGTAGCAGATTTAGCATTATCGAGAGTGCTCTAAGGAACCTACTACACTATATTCATATCGAAGCTAGACGAATTTAGAACAAACTATTCCAAAGATAGCATATTACTTTTTACAATAATTCTTCTTCAATCAAACACACCCTCTGGTGTAGAGATTTATCATACTTATTTATATGGTCTACATAACAGTAGAAAAAAAACGATTTTTATAACAGAGGGGAAAATATGTATTCCATGAGAATTAGACATTACAAATAGGGAACACAAGTCTCACTGATGTATAAAATATATAGCGATACAGTTCTAATCTTTAAATAATGGCAATGAGTGTATTGTCGCTGTATTACTATCTTACATTCTCTGATTTCAGACAGCAGGTGAATGTACTAGTATTGATAAGCAGGCTTATTAGTGACCGTGTTTTTTTCCTAAGTTATTGAGAGCTATTGTGATAATCATTTATAAAGATTCTCCTAGTAGGCAATAAGCCCTTCCTTCCTTCGTGTTGGTTATTCTTGGATAAGTGAAATATGACCCAATATTAACAACAAACAATATGTAATAGAACATCCGTAAAATGTTTATAAATAAAGAAGGATGTTACCAAAAGATATAATTAGCCACTTATTTATGAAATCTTTAATATACATTACATTATATAGCATCTTGAATATTCTGAAAGCTTAAAAATGTAGCACCTTTTTACCCCTTTAAATTGTTTCAAAAGATTATTCAACTCCACATAAATTTCTGCACCATTCCTCGCGACACGTAACACAAAACCAACTTTTGCAAACGACTCTTCGGCATTCCTCGCTCTTAACACCCTCGCTCTATAACAGCTTAAAACTTTACGACGAACTCAAAACTCGTTTCTTCTTTCACGACCATTACGCCCGCAGAACATTTTTCCTCCAAGAAAAATTTACTGTAATGACTCCATCGTCACTGCTTTCCACACCTGTGCTGCAGGAAGCTCACTCCATTTCCTCCACTCTTCATAGGTGGTTCAAATCGCTCTCAACCATCAC